>JANIVW010000127.1:0-12264 GCA_030555995.1 Isabelozyma heimii
TCGCTCTGTCAGGAGATGCCCATGGGAACGGAGATGTGCTCTTGGTTGTTGGCCTGATATCGTGCGCAGGGCTGCGCAGCACTGCCCAAAGTTGCTGTCATCGAGTGTCACAGCAATGATGACATATTTTTCGCTTGCACCAATCTTCTTCAGAATTCCATGGTTGCGTAACCTACCGACGGGGCCGGACCGGATCCCACGTACTCCGAAACAACATCTCTACCTGCTGTTTGCACTACAATCTCTGGATTCTTCTTCGTTGCTGCACTACGTCTTCGTAGCTTTGCACTACGTCTTTGCACTGCATCTTTGCACTACAATCTCGGATTCTTCTTCGTTGCTTTGTACTACAAACACTTAATTTAGCATCGTTAGTCTATGTTCTTGCTTATCTTGTAGTCTATGTTCACGTTGATCACCTTAAGCATGTCATCAAGACAAACCTTCAAATTGCCCACATCCCGGGCTTCATCCTTCAAGTACATCGATGGTTTAAACTTCAAATTGTCATAAAGTTTGTCGTGAACCTTATCCAAAAAATCCATTGTAAGCTGTAGGTACTTCCCTGTTTTGATGATCCCAGATTTTAGGTTGTCAAATTTTATTATCAATAACGAAAGCATAATGTTCTTGATGATATTGTTCATTTCAGTTTTCGTCAATGCGTCGATTTTCTCAAGTTGTAGTCTGTTGTAATATTTCAAATATTGTGGATTTAAGCTCCCTGCTCCAATTAATTTGTACTCATCTCCAATCTGTTTGTTGAGCTCCTCGATTCGTTCTTGTTTGAATTTATTGTCTTGCTTGTAGTAAATTAACTCATTGAATAACTTCTGATTGTCTTGCTTCAAAACCTTAACTTCATGCACAGACTTACTGTAACGAGCTGCTGCTTCATTGATGGGTGCCTTGTTTGCAGTCTCAAGCACATTGTTTTCATCTTTTCTACTGGCTGTTGGATAATCTTCTTCGCTTATAATATCCAAATGGGGAATATCCTCTTCCTTCTCCTCTTCCTGCTCCACCTCGGGTTCCTCTTTTCGCTTCTCTAAAGTTTCAACCTTTTTCTTGAGGACATAGTTGTCTTGTTTTAGCAACTCGGACTGCTTTTGGAGATCATTGATTACTTTCCTCAATTCTTTGAGTTCCTCACTCTCCTTCTTCCTCTTTGGTATATAGCTTATATCCGCTTCCATTTCCCGAGAATGCGGGGGCAGAGTCATCGGTGATTTTTCTTGTTTGAGGCTCAAGTCATCATCCGAACTTTCATACCTTTTGGGAGGGGTGATGTAAATTGGGGTTGAGGTGTTGACAGGATTGTTTTTAACGGGGGTGGATGCATTCTTCTGGTTAAGTTGTTCAATAACTTCTTTGAACTCATCGAAATTAGATTTCAAATATGGTTGAATTAGTCTGAATAAGTCTTCAGCTGTTGTTCTTACTTCATGGGAGCCACTGGTTGTTGTTGTTGCATACAGCACCTTTTTCTCTGTAGAAGCCCGTTTGTTCTTATCAATTTGCTGGGCCATTCGTATAAACATCGATAAATCATTATGGCTGGGGGTATTATCCTGGATCGAACTTAAGTCTAAAGTATCATCCTGAGAGAGATGCCGATACGACTCTGATGCCCCCTGCGAAATGTCGTACTCCGAAGCCATTTTGTTAGATATGTGATAGGGCCCTGAAGTTGAGATAAGACGGTGATGTTTTTTTGTTTTCTGTAAACAACGCGTAGAAATACAAACAGTACCGAGACGAGAGCCTAAGTAAGCGAAACAGCCACATATTAAAGCAAAATGAGAAGAAAATGAATTAATAACACTCTTGAGGCAAACATAGAACTGCAACTGCCGATAGACTCTAATTGAGGTTGGAAACTCCTTGAAATCCCTGGTTCGTGGTTCCTCTTCCTCATCGCAAACTTGGAGCCCGTACACCATTTCTATCAAGACATCAGTTTCTGTCTTGTAAAGTCAATGGCCATGTCACTCAAAGAGCGTTTCCTCGAAATTCATTGATAGTACCTGTATTACAACACTTTTGGCAAAAACCTCTAAGTAGTCTTCTTCATTAACTTTGTTTCCTCCGAAGTGAATTGATGCAAATGTCAGATTTGGCATCGCACGCTCTTTTGACAAAAAAAATTTCAGATTCACTTCACTATTATCTTTCTAAGCATCCAGCAACAAACTAACATGTCCGACGACGTTAAGATGGAGGTGGAACCTCAGGTTGAATTTGAATCGAACAAGATCAAATTGTTGCCCGGAGCTTCTGACGACGGAAGTGCTGCCTCATTTCAAGTCATCGATGAAGACCATACCTTAGGTAATGCTTTGAGGTACATAATTATGAAGAACCCCGAAGTGGAGTTCTGCGGTTATTCCATCCCTCATCCTTCAGAAAACAAGCTTAACATCAGAATTCAAACATACGGTAATATCACTGCCGTAGAAGCTTTACATCAGGGTTTAGACAATTTGTCCGAATTGTGTGTCACCATCGAAGAGACTTTCACAGAGAAAGTCGAAGCCGGTGGCTTTCAAACTTCTGACGAGTAAGTTTATCATCCTCATTCATTTTGTATATTAGTTATAGATAATAGTATTGTCTTTTCGTAAAAACATTGTAAACTCTTTCATGAGTCCAGTTAAACTTTTCAAAAATGAACATATAAAAAATGCATACTCATTTCCTATTTAGGAAGTCGACACCCGATGCTCTTCGCAAAAAAAAAAAGAAAAAGAAAGGAAAATTTTTTTCTCTATATAATTACCTTTAGTCCCGCACTAAAATCTATCTTCTTACTCCTTTTCTCTTTATTATACATCATAAGTCATGTCTTCTTATAACAGAGAATCTTACCATAGCAACTCTTTCAACGATAGAGGAAGCGACAGAAACGGTGGATACCGTACTGGTGATAGAAATGGAGGATTCAGAGGTGGATTCAGAGGTGGCCGTGGTGGTGGGAGATTCGATGAGAGAGTCGAATTAACTACTCCAGATTGGGACCTTGATTCTTTACCAAGATTCGAAAAAAACTTCTACAGTGAACACCCTGATGTTACCAGCCGTACTCCCCAACAAATCAATGACTTCAGAAAAGAACACGATATGAAGTGTGACGGTTCTGATATTCCAAAGCCAATCACCACCTTCGAAGAGGCTGGTTTCCCTGATTACGTGTTAAGTCAAGTTCAAAAGCAAGGTTTCCCTAACCCTACTGCCATTCAATGTCAAGGTTGGCCTATGGCTTTAAGTGGTAGAGATATGGTTGGTATTGCTGCTACTGGTTCTGGTAAAACTTTATCCTACTGTTTACCAGCCATTGTTCATATTAATGCTCAACCATTATTGAGCCCAGGTGATGGACCAATTGTTTTAGTTTTGGCCCCAACTAGAGAATTAGCCGTCCAAATTCAACAAGAATGCTCTAAATTCGGTTCTTCCTCAAGAATCAGAAATACCTGTGTTTATGGTGGTGCTCCAAAAGGTCAACAAGTAAGAGATTTAGCTAGAGGGGTAGAAATTTGCATTGCTACTCCAGGTAGATTAATTGATATGTTAGAAACCGGTAAAACTAACTTGAGAAGAGTTACTTACTTGGTCTTAGATGAAGCTGATAGAATGTTAGATATGGGTTTCGAACCTCAAATTAGAAAGATTGTTGACCAAATCAGACCAGATCGTCAAACTTTGATGTGGTCTGCTACTTGGCCAAAAGAAGTTCAAGCTTTGACCAGAGATTACTTAAATGATCCAATTCAGGTTACCATTGGTTCTTTGGAATTAGCTGCTTCCCATACTATCACCCAATTGGTTGAAGTTGTCACTGAATACGAAAAACGTGACAGATTGGTTAAGCATTTAGAAACCGCCACTGCTGACCCAGAGGCTAAGGTTTTGATTTTCTCATCCACAAAAAGAGTTTGTGATGAAATTACCAGCTACTTAAGACAAGACGGTTGGCCAGCATTAGCCATTCATGGTGATAAATTACAAAACGAAAGAGACTGGGTTTTGAAAGAATTCAGATCTGGTAAATCTCCAATTATGGTGGCTACCGATGTGGCTGCCAGAGGTATTGGTATGTATTAGTTTTTTTGCATTTTTTACTAACTTATTGAGGAGCATAGAGGAATTTTTTTTTTTTTTTTTCAGGGAATTGCATGGATATGAGAGGAGAAGGAAATAATTACGCTGGTCGTATTTATTTGAATAAGGAGATTTAGAAATTGAGACTAAGTGGAAAGCATAGAATGGGATAGTTTACGCACTTTCAGAAATATTCTTTTGGATCAGCTCGAGTAATTTTTAGGAATATTTTCAAATAAGTATTCTGATGATAATGAGAAGAACAAGATTTTGGGTGATTCCGAAGTCGATTATATGATATGAAGAAGATAATTGGGTGATTCCAATATCTTCTTGATTTTTCAGACACTAAGAAGACGATTGGGTGATTCCTCGTAACTTTTTGGTGTCGAGTCACTGTTCTTTCACAACTACTTTTGAAGCACATATGTACTGGGTCCAAAATGATTGGTATTATTCTGAAATGAATCAAACGTTCAAAAAATTAATGCTTTCTATATAGTCAATAAACATCGAATCGAACTCCTTAATCGGTTTCTTTCTTACTCTTCAACCTTCAGGTTTAACTCCTGGTTGTGAGTTCATGTGTATTTCGTAGCATAAATCTTATCAGTGACCTCTTGTGCTCTTAATTGAGTTTTTTGGAATGCTCTTCGCTGAGCCTATACTAACGATTATAGATGTCAAAGGTATTTCCTACGTCATTAACTTGGATATGCCAGGTAACATTGAAGATTACGTTCACAGAATTGGTAGAACTGGAAGAGCTGGTACCACTGGTACTGCTGTTTCTTTCTTTACTGAAGGCAACTCCAAATTGGGAGGTGATTTGTGTAAAATCATGAGAGAAGCTAACCAAGCTATTCCTCCAGAATTACAAAGATACGATAGAAGAAGTTTCGGAAGTCATATTAGATACGGCCGTGGTCGTGGTGGATTCAGAGGCCGTGGTGGTGGCCGTGGTGGCCGTGGTGGACGTAGCTTCCAGCAAACTGGTTCTAACAATGCTCCATTAGGTGGTCACCGTCGTTTCTAATATACCTTCGGTTTAATAATTTTATAGACATATTTTCATTTCCTTTTTCTAATTTTTTTTTGTTGCAAATACTATACTATTTATTTATTTTAGTTTTCTGTAGTGTAGACTTTTCGCAGCCACTGCAAAAGCATTCTATCTTAGTTTGACAAAAACGATGACTAAGAAAATCATACTGCGGTATCCATGATGTCATAGTCATGTTCACTGAAAACCTATGTTTGCAGAGGATGTAGTAAAATATTAGTAACAAAAGTATCTCAGATACTAGATTTTTTTTAAGACCGGACCTATCTCTGGATCTTCGAATCACCGACTGATGCATGCTTCAAAACCAGCACGAAAAATCAACATGCTTAATTCGGAGATTTTCCATTGACCTAGATCTGGATCAGATGGAAATGATACAAACTGTATCTAGATGAGTATAGGGATATCACTACTTGATGGTGTAGTGTGTGGAGTTACTCGCAATAGTTAGAGGAAAGTGTCAAGATAGCAAAGTGAATTCGAAGTTGTAGTTGTATCGGTCATTAACTTCTATTAACAGTAAATGTACCTTGCATAGACGTTGGTTCTCGACTCAATTGGAAGCAGCAAAACACATGCAGTTTCTCATAGCATCTGTTTATTTATAGAACACCAATTGAGAGCAATTGAAGGTTATTCTGAAAAGCATTTTATGTACAAGATTTGATGAGGGAGCACACAGACGAAGTTGTACCAAGATTTCCAGAAAAGTTAGGTTTGTTAAAGATTCTGGGGAAGTATGGAGTTTCAAAATGCTTTTTTTTTGACCCTATTTTTTCCTTATTTTCGAAAATTCAAAAAAATTTGAAAAATCTCAGATAATGGAGATAATTGAAAATACTTGAAGGTACCTTCAAGATGATAGTTAGATCATGTAAACTTAGAAAGTAATCATTCACTTTACAATTGCTGTGGGTTCAGATTAGATCACAGTTTGCATTGTTATTGTTTCAATCAATTGAGGCGATGATGTACTTTGATGTGAATCGAAGCTTCAAGAAGTGTGACTGAGTGTAACCTACTCAGTTGCTACAGATTGCATGTCAGATTTGGAGGGTGAAAAGCTTCACCAAATAACGTTCGAAAATTCCTAGTAAGTCATTATTCCCCAATATGCCATATTACGGAGTTGCTAGAGTAAAAACGGCAGGTGTTTATACTGACCTGAAATCAAACGACCAAAACAAGAAGGGGGGGTTCAAATCTAGTGTAAAATTCTCCACTCCTGCCGGGTCAATTTATTCATCAACAGCAAGTTCAATATGACCTCCAGAATATTTCGAATACGAAATCAGAAATAAATTAAATACAGCATTGTATTGGCTCAGGATGTATATTATGAATGAAATCATGGCATTGCCGTTCATTTAAATGAACATTAACTTAATCAACTTATGTTTCCATACCTGGCAGTACTGTAAATGTGGATTTCAATGGCTGCTAAATCTTTTTTGAATCCAAAAAAACTTTGATCTACCTAGTATCGATAAAGGCACGACCACTTATATCTATATTATACTTCATATTCAATCGGCTTTCTCAATACCGTCTCGGTGAATAACCAGTATCATGTACTTCTTTCCGAGGTCGCCTAACTATATTTTTATCAACCCCTTGTGCGTGATCTTGACAGTAGTGAGTTGTGAGGTGAATCAAAGGTATGAAACTACTGATTACGTAATAGATCAACCCAAAGTGCGTCTACATGATGCTCGTTCTTGCATTTTCAAATCATTCCAGATTTAAAGAGCAAGTATCCACATTGATCTCAGGAATCTTTACACATTTGGTACCAAAAAGGTTCATAGCTACTCCCGGACTCCATAGTTTTAAAGCAGCCTATTCCACTAAGAGCAAAATGCCTTACTACGCAGTAGCACGGGGGAAATCGACGGGGGTATATAATGACTGGAAATCATGTGAAGCCAACGTGAAAGGAGTCTCCAATTCAAGATACATGAAGTTTGCTACCCGTGAAGAGGCTAGCAATTTCGTTTCCACCCAAGGAGGAGGGAATTCGGGAGCAGCCTCGAATGTCCTGGGGTATTCGTCGAACAGCTATGGTAGTGTACTGTCCGCCCTCCTGAGTCGAGTTCCAAGCGCCCAGCTGAACCGAGTACTGAAAAATACTCTGAGCTATAATCACAGTGGCAGTCGGAGTAGCTATGGCGGAGTCCTGAAAAACAAATACGTAGGATATGCTAATCTAAGTCTGGTCGGGCATCCTTTAAAGCCAGCGGCGGCCAAAACTACTGAGATTTATGTCGATGGTGCGTCAAGAGGTAACTCGGGATCATCCTTGAATCCCTCAGGATATGGAGTCTATTATGGACCTGACGATTCCCGAAATCGGGCAGTAGCAATGTCTGATGTCGATAATGTCACAGTAAACCGCCCCACGAATCAACGAGCCGAATTATCAGCAATCAAGCATGCTCTCGGGGATATCAAATCTTTTCAGAGTAGTGGGAAGAAAGACAGCTACACTATAGTAAGCGACTCACAATATGCTATTAAAAGCGTTACTGAGTGGAGTAAAAACTGGCAAAAAAATGGCTGGAAGAATAGTCTGAATCAACCAGTTGCAAACCGGGACTTAGTTGAAGATTGCACTAAATTGCTAAACGATGTCAAGGATTCAGTGAGTTTCCGCCATGTTAAAGGTCACAATGGAGACCCAGGAAACGAAGCAGCGGATAGACTTGCTAACGCTGGTGCTGACAAAATGAGTAGAAGATGAGCTACAGCAGAAGATGGATTTGATTACTATTTCTGAGCCTTTGGAATTAGTCAAGGATCAGGTCAATTTTAAGTTTGAAGTATTTTCTGTTATTGCTGCGAAAAAGGTGATAAATTTATTTTTGAATTAGTAGCGAATTATATGTGATTAACGATAGAGAGAGGAACGTAGCTGACGTAGATAGTAGTAATACCAATCTAGCTTCAATAGTGCTTATCGAATATTTGCCAGTTTAGCGACTTTATTTACCTGCAAAGGCGGTATTCAATGAAGCCCATCTCTGACGAAAGTTGGATTCACCCCTCACCTTTCAATTCTCTCCATAAGCTATGGGTATGCTGCTATGAATGCTGGTAGGCAATTGCACTTGCTGCAATCTCTTCCATACTCGGCTGTAACTCTTCAGACGATCGTGTCCTTTCACATTTTCAGCTCGCTTTAATGGGCACGCGATCTTTCCGATTCGCAATTGCACCCGCCTTACTAGCCGAGTAGCCCCTTAGTAGGTACGGACTCATCTCCTTCATTGGCGACCATTAGCTCTAGTGGGACTTGATAACTCTTGGAGACCACGGATCCTTAGTACGACTTGGAGTCTAAGAGCGGGTGCTGACGGTTGCAAAAAGTCCTTATCCCGATCAAATGTGTATATCATGTCACGTGAATCAAACCCACATTTTTTTTGGCTTTTCCCCAGAATTGCATGTGATTTTTTGCATGATCCAATTGTATAGGGACTGATAAATAATGCAACTGTTGAAAATTTTTTGAAAAATTCAACAGTTTTTAGTCTACGGTTTTTTTAGAAGTTTTTCACATTCAACTATAAAAGAATTTTGTTTTAATTGGTGTGAATTTTCGCAAGGTATGGCAATTAAGTTATAAGTCAACCCCCACCCCCATTCAATCCTACGCTGCAATTGCTTATCGCCGTTGAGATCTCTGACTTTTATCCATAACTTGTATAGCCGGTTGATTGTGCATGATTCTCGGATCCACATTCATTGCCTAATTTGTCCTGTAAATATGCCAAAAAGTAACACTATCACCGGTGCTAAAGGAATCACCTTTTCTGGGGAAACTTTCATTGTCCCTCAAACCCATGATATGGTCAAGACCTTATTTGATCCTTCCATTAGAAAATCATTATGTGAAATTCTAATTGTATCAATTTTGTTCTCCAATGGGTTGATTTTTTACTTCATCCAGGATAACCAACTAAGAATCGAGATTTTTATTGGTTTATATTTATTCTGGAGATTTTCTTATAACTTTGGGATTGGTTGGTTATTGAACCAACAGTCCAATAACAACAGATTGGTGAATTGGAGTATCAAATCTAGAGTTTTCAGTAATGATAACAATTCACTTTTATCTCGATTCATAAAATTGGAGATTAAGTCACAAATGAACAAAGACTACTCGATCTCTAAGTACCCCATCGAATTCAACACTTGGTTGATTTTCAGAAAGGTGGTGGATTTGATTTTGATGCTGGATTTCACTACTTTTATTTGCTTGGTATTCGCTTGCTCCATCAACAACAATTATCAATTCATTAACGACCAATCTAGTTGGCTAATCAACTCAAGATTAATCATTGGAGTGGTGCTCATCTTATTCAACTTATGGGTGAAAATTAATGCTCACAATACTATTAAAGATTATGCCTGGTATTGGGGAGACTTTTTCTTTAGACAAATCAACAACGAGGAATTGATTTTCGATGGAGTTTTCGAAATGGTTCCTCATCCAATGTACTCCGTGGGATACATTGGTTACTATGGGTTTGCCTTGATTTCGAAGTCTTATACTGTGTTGGTCACTGCTTTGTTTGGCCATTTCTTGCAAATGATTTTCTTACACTTCATTGAAAATCCTCATATTGATAAAATCTATGGCCCTTCTGAAAACGAATCAGATATCGGTAAAATCATCAAATTAAAGGACTTGAAGAATTTCGATAATTTGAAGCCTTTGGTAGGTTTATGGAATTTCAATTTGTTTAGAGCTACTGATTTAACTAATTTGATTTTGGTAATCACTTACTCGGTATTCATTCCTCTTATAGCAAACTTTGCTGTTATTAACTTCAAGATATGGAAATTCGAATTTGATACCTATAATATTCTTTTCGTCATTTGTTTGTCATTCAAGATTTTTGAATCTTTATTGATTGATATTCTTTTGATCTTACAAAGTTACTATAAAACCTTCACCAAGTGGTACTTGTCCAACAATATTCCGGTTTCGAAATCGCTCAACAATTGGTCGATTATTTATAACTCATTAATCAATTTGACTTATTCTTCATTTGTTGGATTGAATGTGCTTAATTTTATTAACCCAACTGAGTTCTCCGAATTATACTTTACCGAATACTTATATTTAAGAATCTTTTTAGGGATTTTATTGATTGCTACACAGATTTGGATAAACAGCTCAATCATAGACTCAATCGGTTACTTTGGTTGGTTTTACGGTGATTTCTTCATCCCCAAAACCTCGTTATTACCTCAAAGATCAAACTTAACTAAAGTCGGTGTCTATCGTTACTTAAATAACCCCGAACAAATCTTTGGGGTTTGTGGGGTTATCGGAGTTACTTTGATTGTACCCAATTTTGAGAATTTGGTGATTTCCTTGGTTTGGGTTATTAATAATTTCGTGAGAATCAACTTCATTGAAAAACTCCACATGATTAAAGTGTATGGGGAACAAGAAGTGTTGAAAGATAGTGGAGTAACCAAGACCTTCAAAAAGCACTTAATTCCTGACTTAATTCAAAGGAGATTGAGTAATAATAATGATGAGTTTTCAGGCAAGAGAAAGAATTCTTTGATTACTGACACCATCGATACTTTCATTAGGGATTTGAATAATTTGAACAACAGAGGACACAACAATATGTCCAATCAGAATTTATTAGAATTATCTCAAAGTTTATACTTTGAGAAATCCAATTATTCAATCAAATTCATCAACTTACAACATGATGAGCACTACTTTACTAGTATCGGGAACCCAATTGAGATTGAATTTGAAAGCCCCGATAATCACTCACCAAAAGATTGGATTGGATTATATAAGATTATCCAAACTTCGTATTCTCGTTACAAGACGTTGATTCTGTCTCATGGACGTTGGGATTGGATTGGTGAAGAGAACGAAGGAGTTAAAGTTTTCGCGGGAAACAAGTTGTTCTGGGAAGAAGGAGTTTATGAATTTAGATATCATTTAGACGGGAAACATGACGTTGCGTTCATCTCGCAACCATTCGAAATCAAGAGCTATAGAATTGATGTTCCCTCGAATGAAGATCAAGAAGAAGTTGAAACTTTTGCTAAAGAATTGAAGGCGCAAATTTTTGATAAGGTTTTGAATAAAATCGATAGCATTGACACTACATTAAACTCAGAATTGTTTGAATCGAATAACTCGGTGATTGATAACTACACAAAGATTTCATTATTGATTTCCAAATCTACCGGGATCAAAATCAACTCTAAGTTTTTGATTTACTACGATAGCGAGAATTCCGGGTCGAAATCTGGATTCACAATCAAGGAGCTCGGAGTTAAACTTATTGAGATAAAGAAAATACTAAACGATTTATCTCACGAAGAGATCTCATTGACCAAGAAGAACGAATAGATCTCATTGACAATTAAAAAACGAGTAGATCCCATCGAAAAACGAGTCGATCTCATCGACAATAAAAAACGAATAGATATGTGAAATGGACCACCGCTAAGTTCCATGAAACAATCTGTATGGTTTTGTCTCGTGAGAAAACAATGTGTTTATATAATCATACAATGCTTATTTTCCTGTCGGATTAATTTCGTCATTAATGTGCTGCCTCAAAAAAAAAAATAACAAAATAATAGCTCGGAAAAAAGAAAAAAAAAAAAAAATATATTTTAATTTAGACAAACAACCATTTTTAAACTACAGTACAGTAAATGTAAGTGTCAATGCAAAGTAGTATCCTTAGTACTCAGCGATTTCATTGCTTGTTACAGCCTGCAAACACAAACATGGTAATTAATGCATAAAGTCATCGCATCAACCGCAGCAGGGTATTTCCCATCCTTTTATTTTTCTCCCTTCGCTTTTGTTTGCATCCTCCCCTCTCATCCAACCACCAAACCCAACATATGTCATTACCTCGAAGTAGTGCTGCTTTCGTCGAATCTGGCAGCAGTATTTCCCTCGTCTCGTTTCTTTTTCCTACCGTTTATCCTGTTTTGTGTAACGTAATCTCTAATTTTTATTAGTGAGTGTAAAATAACTAAAAAAAAAGAACTTTGATAATCCTGAGTATAAGTCAGCTCCTGTACATAAGCTGGAGAGC
>JANIVW010000128.1:0-12091 GCA_030555995.1 Isabelozyma heimii
TCGCTCTGACGAGAAGATGACCAAAGGCGACAATCCATAGCGAAAAAAGCGGGAAAGGAGGCAATAGGCGGGGATTGCTATGCTATCCGGATACATTGGCCACCATCTATTAAAGTCGGGGGATATTATGCCAGAAAGCCATGGACTTAACGCTCCTAGTGTGCTCGTCGTATGCTATGGCCGGACGGTGGTAGGACGTCGATCGTGCGAGACTCCTTTTTCCTGCACCGACAATTCAAAAGAAATTGCAAAAGGACCAAACGGGAGAAAATCAGACACAAACCTAGGCCTAGGCCCTTCTCGCCCGACATTCAACCATATTTATGGGATCCCACTCCCATGTTTTAAGTCATGTGATGGAGCCAAGGTTTAAGATCGAGCGTTGTATGGTTGTTTGCAACCATGTCTATTGTGGCATCCAGTTGTGAGTTTGATAGTAGTCCATCACCCTCGGTCGCATACATCCGTCCACCCACAGCACATTTTGTCTGTTTCGTCGTCCCGAGTCTTCGGCCCGAGTTCTGGGGTTCTGACCCCTTCTGCAACTATCCTGTGTCTGCAGCTTTCCCCTTTAATGTCTGCTGCGTCTTGCAGCTGTATGTCTGACTCACTCGTCTAATATCAATGGCCACACTCGTAGTGTTGACTACATTCAGTAATATCCATATCTCCTATCTCTAGTGTCCGGGGCGGCCATTCTTCGTCTCGGTGATGCTGGCTCTCCGCACTTACAGGGTTTAGAGGCTTGCTTGAGGCTTTGGGGCTTGATGATTTGAGGCTTTATGACTCGAGGCTTTATGACTTGAGGCTTTATGACTTTAGGCTTTCTATATTTTCTTTCGACTTTCTACATTATCTTGACGTCTTGAGGGACCCTATATTCTCACAACTACGGGCTCTCTATAGTTTACACGAGTTGAGACTTCAGTCTTTTACTTCAGGCTCTATTTCTGTAGCTACCTTGCACCTCTACGCTCTACGGCTTCTACGAAAAATCCTCCATTAATTCATTACTCTATAAATATCATATCTTTTGGATTATTGGACTTTTCTTTATATCCCCCGGGCCATTTTTCAAGTTATCAAAACTAAATACACTTCTTATTGGTGGCAATTGGATACTATGCAATGCAATGGAATCGTCCTGCAAGTTATTATCAAATTGCTTGCTGACAATTGATTCGTTTTCCATCAATTTCTTATTTAATTGCGTCAACTTCAAATCGTCCCGGCTCAGAATTGGTTGTAGGTGCGGAGATTGCGATGGAGTATGTAAGGGAGTTTCGTTAGGACTTATGATAAACCCCGGGTTACGACTTACGTTTGAGGTCATGGATGTAGAGGTTCCTAAGCTAATGCTACTTTGGTTGGGGGAATTGGGTCTTGATTTCTTTGCTGGTTGGTATCCGTTATGGTAAAACTCTAAGTTGAGTGAGGTGGATGATTTTGGTTTGGGAAGGGACGAGTTGGGCTGATTGACATTATTGCCCACCGGTTTGATAGGAGTTAACCGGGTTAGGCTGTTGAATGATCTAAGATTGGTGGCACTGGAAGAACGATTATTTAATGACAGGTAGGAACTGGATGTGGCGGGTTTGGTAGTATTTTTGAAATATTCATTCAAGTTAGTGAACGATGGTTTGACTTGATGATAGCTGACTTGATAACTATCTGGAGATGTGCTTAATGAGGTATTATTAGAATGATGGCTGAAAATAGTCGGCTGCGAAGCAATGCTGCTGTTGCTTTCCGACTTTTCCAAAATATTATTTGTCCGATTTACCCCCGGACTGTCTACAATAGGAAAACGATTGGCACCATCCTGTGAAATAGCGCGACTAGGGGGGTTAGGACGAAATGTCTGATTAGTAGGGGAAGATGGTAATGAGAACTTGGCATTTCCATTCATCTGGTTGATAGGAGCATTGGTAAACCCTGCTGGAGGTCCCGGAGGATGGAACGCACTGTTTCCCGGAGGTTGCTGGACAAAGTATACTGGATAAGGTTGGTGATAGATGTGAATGCCGTTATTATCAATTGTAACTGGGATGGCGGTGGTTTGAGCTGGAGGAACTGGCTGATATGATGGGTTGAGTGCTGGAGCGTTAACCGTAGGGGTGACATAGGGTAATTGGTATAATTCATCGTTGCTGCTGGTTTGCTGGAGTTGGTTTTTTCTCTTCCGGCCACTGGGGTTATTGTGAATTCTTAGATGACGGGTTAATTCGTCGGAACGACTGAAACGCTTCACACATCCAGGAAATGTACATGGGTGTGGTTTTTCTCCCGTATGGGTCCGAATATGTCTGGTTTGATGTTCTAATCTATGGAAGGCTTTGTCACAAATGGTACACTTGTAGGGTCTTTCCTCCCTATTTTTCTTTTCTTTAGGGGCCATTTTTACTATATGGGTAAAGAATAAACTAATGTCGAAAAGAGCTAAAAAAAAAAAAGTAGCCAAAAAGCAAATTCGTACGGATGTAGGATATTATATATGAACAAGAAAAAAGAGAAGAAGAAAAAAAAAAAAGTACTTTCCGGGACCACCTAAATCCCGGCGCACCCCCCAAATTGTCCCACATCTTAGGCATAATTGTAAGATTGATCCCACAAAAAATATCTCAGAAAATTTTTTATTTTACTTCCGCTTGCATTCTATTTTTTAGATGCATAGGGGGGTGAGAATCTCCTCTTGGTACCGATTCTCCACATGGCCTGTTTGAGACTTGGGGGTGACCCTTTAAAGAATCTCGGAAGGATTCACTAGGATGTTACATTTTTCTTTGTTGGAGTTTACGCAATGTAGTATGCAAAAGTAATTTCTTTTAACAAATATTTTTTGACAAATTGTGGGACAGAAGGAAGAAGTTTTTCCGCTCATCTAAAATAAATGACTTTTTTCTTACACAATCTATGCTAACCAGCTGATAATTTCGGTATTTTAGTAATGCTGTGGTGTTCATAACTGAAGTCACTGGTTTGAGGTAAATTTAGTATACACGAGATGGTTTTTTTGCTTTCTTTTCTCTAGTTTTTTTTTTTTTTTGGGAAATTGGTCGTTCACTACCAGGAAAAAGTTTTTCCGAAGACATGGGGTACTTTAGTCGGATGTTTAACCATAGCCGAAAAATATCTCGCATTCAGTCGGTGCGCATAATTTTCAGTCTCTGCGCTTAGACTTCCACTTGCGTTTAGTGGCTTTCAAATCTATTTCACCAACAGTTCAAGCATGATCTCCCTAATGTATAATCAGCGATCTAAACTATCGTCTCTTCCTTCTCCACCACTGCCTCTCCGCTCTCTATCTCCACATATGTAAGACTCCAGATTAAAACATTCCCCCATATTATTTCTGCTTTGGGAGTCACTTCCGCCGTTTTACAGATACGTGAAGATTCGCGGAGACGTCTCCTAATGTGGAAGTCGCTCCGTGGTGATTACTAAACATTCTAGGAAATGCTGCCATCTCCACCACTCTTGACACATCCCCATGTGAATTACCCCTATGTAACCATGCGGGATGACCACCAGGTTGATCTGATCGGCAAGTTGGCACATACAGATACCCCAGGTATTCTGGTGTTAGCCTTTCTCTTAACCAAGCGAGAATCTTCGCTCAATACCGATTTTTCTTGCGGCTACAGCGCTTAGTCATCTGACCTGTACATTACTCTAAAACTGTAAAAGGGGTTCATGCAGGTCATCATGTGACGATCTCGGAAAAACTCTCTGCCCCACTATTACTCCTCCCCCACTCTCAACCCCAACCCCACCAGTCGCTCCGCGAATTTACCCATTAGTTTATATCGAAGTTGTAGTCCAACCATTGGTCGAACCACTGTAAGCTGCCGTACAAATCGTTCATATTATCATCGACTGGCTTGTATAGAGAATTAGTGCCAGGAGAGTCGTCATTGGTGGAAGCTATGTCGGAGTCAACCGATACACTGTTCCCGTTCCCGAGAAGGTTTTCAACCTCCGGGATGGCTGAAGCCGGGGAAGTGCTAACATTTGTATCTGATTTTTTCACATTTGCAAGCGGTTCCTCCAGCGAAGACTGCTCTTGCATTTTGCGTTTACGATTGGCTCTTTTGCCCGGTTTATCGTGGAGATCGAACAACTTGGAGAGTTTATCATCCAAACGGTCTTTGACGAGCCCAATCTGGGAAAACGTCTGTTCGTTGACTTCCGCTGAGCCATGATCAATACCAATGTTCGTGAGCTCTTCGTAGCTTTCTTTGAGCTTCAACGATAACGTATGGTTGGTCATTTTGAGCGCCCATAGACATTCTTTGGCCATGGTGAATCTCTCCTTCATTATGGTTCTCCCGTCGGAGTTTAGCACATGCGAGCGTTTAATAATAGTTATGAGATTCATTGAGTTGGCAATTAACATCTTTGCCTCTCTTACGTACGCACCTCCGCTTATTAACGTTAAGGCATTGATTCCCACATTGAATGTTAGTAACAAGTTTAATGGCCAAGGTATATAAATGAGTCCTTTCCCGTTCAATTTGTTCATTAGTTTGATAATACCCTGGCTAGCCTCTATTACCATTTCCAATTTCATTCCTTGCTGGCTGACGTTCCGGCCTACAAAGTTGTATAACACCCGGCCATGGACACAGAGAATTAGATCATAGAAGAACATCTTCACCTGCATTTTCACCATGGAAGAAATGGCGTCTTCATTGTCTGCAAAAATGTCGGAATCATCGTTAAAGCCATTTTCATTGAACAATGTATTAAGTCGGGCTATTTCCTGGTTAAACTGCTGGATCTTGACCAACTCAAACTGGTCCGTTTTGGCAGTGTGGATCAAATTAGCCACCCGGGCCATTAGAATCATGAAGAAGGCTGGCTTCGTGATCCAGTCATCGTTGGCGGCCTCCTTCTCATAGTGCCACGAAGGGAACTCCCGGTCAGTGTCGGTGTCAGACACCCCAAGATACCTGCCGCTTTGAAGGCCAAAAAGTCGGTCCATCATGAAAACACACCAGAACACCCTTTTCGCCTTGAGATGCTCATAAGCCGTGGCATGGCTGTACATGGTGTGTTGGTATGCTAGTCCCATGGATCTGGTCATGGTGATGGCAGTTCCCAAAGCGTTGAAGGACGAGGTTTGACGGTGGGTGATTCTCAAGTACAATGCGATCAACAACCAACTCTGGATCAACTCAAAAGACTCCCATTCAAAGCTGAGAATTGCAACCACTTTATAGCTATATTTCATGAGGGCCTCTTCAATTTTCAAGTGTTCAATTATCGGGCCATCTTTCTTGACAAACTCGGTAAATCTGATGGACATGGCCACCATCAAATTCAAAATTGCCGTGAACAACTTTGTTTGGTTCGTTCTTGTTTTGGATTCTTTTCTGATTTTTGAATTGTTGGAGCCGCTTTTACGAAGGTTACTCAACTTCTCCTTCTCTTCGGCCATGATTTTATCGTAGACCACGATTTGTTCTCTAACCGCCAGCTCGTGAAGTATACCGAAGAGGGGGTTAATCTCTCGGAAAAAGTAGTCAATGTAGACCTCCCTGGGCTGGGGCAATTGCACCTCCGGTGAGTCTGGAAGGTGCTCTGTAGTAAGATAGTGTACTCCAGACATGTTCCAGCCGAAGAACTGGGGACGGGGCACAACTACAAGCTTTTTGGCCTCGTCGGACAAACTATCGAACATGGCAACACAGAGCTCTTTCATAAGCCCATTCTGGTGTCGTCTGGAGTACCGCCACTTGGACCCCGGTTGGTCGAGGATGGTGGTGATGTCGTCGTAGTCCATCTCCCCGTGTTCGGGTTCTTTCAATGAGCTTCGACTATGGCTCAGAAGGAGCGACTCGAGATACTGCACCCGGCTTTCTAGATGGTTGATGTACCTGCCCTGGTTCTCCTCCGGGGTGCTGACAATGGGAAGGGGTTTGGCAAGAAGCGAGAACCGATCTGGGGCTGCTAACGGAGGAAGAGTGAATGACTGCGGTTGGGTCAACGCGTTAGCGGGCTCCGGCGACGCCGTTGATGGTTTCAATTTCTTATTGCTGTTGTTGTTGTTGCTGGCGGGTGAAGGCACGGGGTTGGCTGCATACTTGCAAGCTTTGTTGTGCTTGACACAGGTGTGGCAGGGAGAAGTTCCGGAGCATTTGATCTTTTGGGCTCTACATCGATCACAGGCCTTGCTGACACGAAGCCGGCCACGCGACGCCGTGTCCGGGAATATTGGGGCAGATGGTAGGTGGATTCCGCCCAGATACAGCAGCGGTGGAGGGCCTGATGACATGCTGTAGTTAGGAGTGATTTGTGAAGATGAAAGAAACGTTTGAAAGGAATCAAAAAGGAAAAGCAGACGCACTTATTCAAATCGAGTCATATTTTTCGAGTCATATTCTTGTCGCAAAAATGCTTCTCATCACAGGGTCGGAGAAGGAATGCTAACTCCGATGCAACGGCCGTTTTAGTTGGGCTTATGATGGTATTACATTGCTGATGAGCTCGGTGAACTTACAAGGTTGCTAGATTTATGGTATTATATTGCTGCTAAGTACAGTGAATGAATGACTATGTGTGTCTATACGTGGGGGAGGGATACTCAGGACCCTCTGGATTATTGATTTGAGTGTCGGTTTCGGTAGTAACTGCATGTTCAGGGTTCTTTATGGTCTGGTTTTCGATGATGTTGGAGTCGTTGTTCACGTAGGTGTTGTTGTCGTAGTTTGAGCTCGATCTCTCATCGTGGTGCTTTTCCGCAGCCATATGGTTATCGCGATAGCCATATAATTCTGGGTGTCTGGCCTGGTAATGTTTAACGGCAGATGGGAACAAGTCAATGGCCCACATCAACAACAAGAGACCATACCAGAAGGAAATAGTCCATTCGAAGACTGCAGATAACGAATCTTTACCAGATTCCATGAGGGCTCCGAAGCAAATAGCAAAAGCCGCAGCAGCAGCCAACCAAAGGCACTTCAAGAAGAAAGAAAGCATGTATAAGTTGGCCCATCTGTGTTTGCCGAAAATGACTCTTTCGTGGTTGGGGTGCAATCTCTGAGGGAAGTTACCGAAAATGAAGGAATTGAAGAAGTTGAAAACACAGGCAAAGAAGCAGAAAGCAATGAAAACTCCCACCATGGACATATGCACTCTGTGGAAGTTCTTGGTGTTGAAGATGGACACGAAGAGGATCCCCAACTGGCCAATGGCAGCACACACGATACTGGCAATGGCGAACTTCGGCTGTTTGGTGGAAACGTAGGGCTGGAGCTTGATCGTGGTACGGAGATAGTACTCCATGATCAAGGTTCCCACGAAGAAGATGGCCTGGAACCCAGCACACGATATGAAGAGCGGCTGCAAGTTGGTGGCACCAATGTCACTGATGTACACTGGGTCCTGTTGGACTTGGCCCATAAAAGCGTAGATCGGGTGGCCCTGGATCGACCATGCCGATAGCATGGCAATCAACATCCCCCACCATACTATTAGGCCTATTATGGGGATTATGTAGTAGTGGATCTTCTTGAATCTGAGCAAGCGAGGAGTAGCGGCCATTGCAGGAGGAGGTTGTTTGTCCGTGAAAGAGTAACGAATTAAAAGAAAAAAAGGCAAGGAAACGTCTGGATTATAAGCGAAGGCAGTACGCTTGGGCGATGAGACAAATAAAAAATGACATTTGCATGTCTCGAGACCTGAAATTGCACAGCAATAGTAGTCCGTTTTAGGCAACAGAGTTGCTGCTTCTTGCAGAGAGTGAAAAAAAATTCTCACAGCCAGCAACTACACGGAGTCACGAGCGTGCGGCCGAACATCCCTAGGGGCTTCGATCATAGCCCGGTTAGATCGGCCAAGGTTTTGGTTGCTGGAGAGAAGCCATGAGTGGTGGGGTACAACTGGAACTGCAACTGGCGGTGTTTCAGATAAGGGTTGTAGTTGTAGTTGCAGTTGCAGTTGCAGTAGTTGTAGTTGTAGTTGTAGTTGTAGTTGTAGTTGTAGTTGATGGAGATTCGCACCCGTACATATGGCTGGGCAGTGCGCATTCTGACATAAGACTCAAGACACAAGACAGAGTTGACAGGCTGAAAGCAAAAGATGACTATCCACTACGGCCATTTGTGAGCCTTGTCAGGTGGCCCCTGCGCCGGCTGTCTCCCACGTCCACTGTTGTCTTGGATGGATACTGTCGTGTGCACTGTTTGGCAGGCTGTGGCCGATAAATTTTTGCCATAATGCAGGCCCAAGTGCACATTTCCGGTGTGATGCAGATGTGCACCCCCAGTAAAGCATCCCCTGTTTCACCCAAAGTGGACTCAGACATGCATTCCCCTGGCAGTTGCAGTGCCATAGGGCCATGTTGACCTGAGCGATCTATTGTTATCGGTACAATCTTGAGCCCAGGCTAAAGTTGCCCCAATAGCCCGAGATGTCAAATACGTCAAAAGTAAGTAACCCCGAAACATCCAGCGGGGAACCCATCAACTCACGGGTTGGCGTTGGGAACACTACAGGCTTCTGTTGGGTCTACAGAACTACAGACTTCTCTGAC
Organism: Isabelozyma heimii; assembly: GCA_030555995.1. Lineage (NCBI taxonomy): Eukaryota > Fungi > Ascomycota > Pichiomycetes > Serinales > Metschnikowiaceae > Isabelozyma > Isabelozyma heimii. The sequence goes on from JANIVW010000128.1 coordinate 8,537, forward strand.
AGAGTCTCTCCCGGAGTCTGTTCTACTGGCAGTCTTCAATCTGGTTGCACATGTTTTCGCTAACTGTCTTTCGCCTGTGCTCCTGTGCATATCCGATCAATATCCTACGCGCAGCCAAATGCATGGCCCGGTATAACGTAACAAGAAAAACAAATTTATATAGATGAACAAAGATTTAAGACATGAAAATAACTATAGTTTGAACATCACTTTGAACGCCCAACTGGGTTAAAACTATTGGTCGATAGTTTTAGCAGGTCATTTCACTGACCCCTTATGTACATTATAATACAAGGTTACCTAGAAGGATTGCCTGAGATGGAAAAACTCGACGCACAACGGGCTAAATTGGGGGAGGTATAGCGAATTCGATAGCTAGCGGTGGACTTTGAATGGGGGTTGCTGATGGAGGTCGAGGAATGATCCGAGGTGGATGCTGGTTCTGGTGGGGTGATGAGGGTCAGAAGAACTGGGAAAGGGGACTAGTTGGGTTGGGTGCTGGCATTTCGGTGGACTGGCGGTTATTTGGCTGCTCTTGGGCATGGAGTTCTGGTGGATGCTCTTCTGCTTACTGCTCATTGGTTTAGGGTTCTGGTGAATACTGCATGCTGTTCTTCTGCTCTTCTATCTGTCTTATTCACAACGGCTCTTCTATCTGCCTGCTCTGTTCTTCTGCTCTTCTGCTCCTCTGCTCTACTTTGCTTCTTGTTCTGGCCGCTACTTGCTCTTATACTCGACTATTCCCCTAAGTACCTTGATTCGGCCGTAGACCTGGTGGTCAATCATGTTCTCCTCGTTCTTAAGATCCTTAGGCTTGTTCTTATGTTCGGTTCCCGGCTTGGGCCAAACACATGTTAATCCCAATCTATTGCACTCGGTACATTTTGGCCTGGTTTCGCAACATCGCTTCTTCCGCTGCCTGCACGTCAAACACCCCATCCTGGATCGCTTGGATACTGGCTTGAATCCGGCAGAGCCTTTGGCCGAGGAGTCTGACGACGTTGAAAGTTTTCGAACCCGGCCTGACTTTTTGGAACCGAGTGACTGTGGGCCTTCTCCGTCGAATCCTTCTCCCGGCTGTGTCTGTCGTATCCGAACCTGGCCCTGGGGTAATTCGTTCCCGTTGATTTGCGGCATTGATTGCTGCTGTTGCGGTGGTTGCGATTGCTGCTGTTGCTGCTGCTGTTGCTGCTGCTGTTGCTGCTGCTGCTGTTGCTGTGGGTACGGCTGTTGGTATCCTTGTAATGGATTAAATTGATCCCACTGCTCCTGGGGCGGTAAATTGTGAATAGGATTGAACTCAGGTACTGGCATTTGGGGTAGCTGGTAAGGATAGGGCCCTTGGTGGGTCATTGGCTCAAGATGATTTTGGTCTAATGGCTGTTCGTAATTGTTGGGAAGATAATTCAATTGCTGGGGAGTTTGGTGCATTTGCGGCCGCATTCTCGTCGGTATAGTGTTACCGTTGGATGGAGACAAAATAGAACCTGGGGGAGGAATATGCCCATAAGCACCGGTTCCAACTCCGCCTGTTAGTGGTTGTTGTTGTTGCATTGGTGTCGAGTGATTGTGAGAATATTCGTTGATGGGATTGTGCTTGTCATCAAGACTCTTCTTACCAGAGGAGTCGCCGGTCCACTGTGTCATTTTAAGGTGCAAATATAATTAGTTTGAAAGGGAATATGATGCTAAGAAGAAAATTTTAATCTAATAAGTTAGTAGGCAAGTTATCCAGTTAGTTTTCATTCAAATACTCTGCGATTATGACCTTTAATAAGCTTTCTAATTTATGGGATGGGTGATGTTGGAAGGGGAAGTTTATTTGTCAGTGTGATTGAGCTTGCTTGATTGGTAATTGATGGGAGATATTAATAAGCTTTTAGTTGATTGATGATAGGGGATAATGATGAATTTATTTGATTGATTGTGATGTGAGATTTTAATTGTAGAAGAGGACGACGCTGATGTTTAATTCTGATTCAAAAAAAAGGACTCAGATGTTTGTTGTTTGGAGCTGTAAGCAAGCCTGTTCTGACCAATGTTACTCGTCACTTGCTTATTATAACAACTAAGGAGGTTAGAAACTATCACAATTTTGTTGTCAGGCCGTTTCCTGTGGATAATTAGGTGTGATGGAGTTAAAAATCACTTTCTTTGTCAATAAATTTGCCCAAAAATCTTCAAGACAAAACCCTGTTTGATCAATTACTGGTGAGATATAGTATATCAATACCTCTATTTTACAGCTAGAGTGAGAGACCTGCAACTTCAGCTCCTTAATGGTTGATAATCTGTGGAGAACAAAATAATAAAAATTTCCTTTTCGGTCAACAAAGCAATTCAAAACCTTTAAATTATTGTTTTGCTAATATCAGTATGTGGGTTGTGAATTGATTAATTCAATATTAACACAGACAGTGTTCCAGAAAGAAAATTATATGACTTCAGTCGTGGTTGATGGTTTGTGTATACGTGGAAATTTTAAGATTCTACCGATAACTAATTAAAAGCCTCCAACACGTTATTTTTTTAGACGATTATGTTGATGGCAGATTGATTAGGATCGAAGTGATGTTTGACAAGTATTCAATTGGAATTTTTCTTGAAGTTCAAGTAATGATGGCTTTTTCAGTTTCAAAAGTTATCTATACTATCTTAATTCAACTTCAAAAGTTTTCCTATTTGCCGTCTTAAAAGTTGATAATAAAACTTGGTTACAGTCTTTTGGTCATAAACCTGATGCAGGAAAGGAACTTCTGGGGCCAAAGGGATAAATGGGGGAATTACCAATGATAATGAAAAAGGTAGAAATAGTTCTATTTTTTTATCAATGCTCAAATAAACTTGAATTCAGTTAGATACTTCAATTGATGCCCAACAACAGTTAATTCCTAGGATTGAAGACGTCAGCAATAGTATGCTTCGGTACGTATCTTTAATATTATACGTCAGGTGAGTTTATTCTTAATTCACAAACAACGAAGAGGTGTTTCAAATGCTTGACAACTTAGTTGATTTGAAAGGAAAGATCTGCTGATAATCCACGATTACTAGCCTGAATGTATTCTTGGCTTCAGGTATACTGAATGGCAGTGCCAAAGTAAATAACTTCTGTGGTTAGCCTGGTAATTTTAGACTGGAATATTGAATTTGCTTGAAAACAAAATGCAATAATGAAATCGTGCCAATATCTAAAATTCTTCTTTCAAGAATCAAGAGATTCCTTAAGAAAGTAAAGATATGTCTCAAATATATATTTGGACTCTTCAGACACATATATACGATATATATATATATATATATATGTCCGAAGTTTACTTTTTTGTTAACTTGAATTCTCAGGCAAAGGAACAGAGAAAACCCAAAACAGTAAAAGTTTAAAAAAAATAAAATAAAAGAGTGGACTAAAAAATAATTTATTATGACAAAAAATATTTATTAAAAAAAAAAAAAAAAAAAAAAAAAAAAATAAAAAAAAAAAAAAAATGAAAAAAAAAAAAAAAAAAAAAAAAAAAAAAAAAAAAAAAAAAAAAAAAAAAAAAAAAAAAAAAAAAA
>JANIVW010000129.1:0-11990 GCA_030555995.1 Isabelozyma heimii
CTAATGGTAAGTTGAACTGTTGGGAAAACTACTTACAACCAGGTGAAGGCCCAGATATTCAAACCGTGGGAAAGACTTTGGGTTCCGGTTATGTCACCATCGCTGGGATCTTGATTTCTCCAAAAATGAAGGAAACTTTCCTCCAAGGCTCAGGATTTGTTAATGGAGCTCACACTTATGCTGGCCATTCGTTCAATTGCTACGTTGCCTTGAAAATCCAGGAAAGAATCAAGGAATTGGGCTTAACGAAAAACATCTTCGAAATGGGTAATTATATGGGAAAGAAATTCCAATCCGAGTTATTACCTAACAATCAAATGACGGTCGACGTTAGAGGTATTGGAGGGTTCTGGTCCATTGAATTCGCTAAGTCGAAGGAAACTTTGGAATTCTTTGATCCTAAGATCAATGTTGCTTCAAGAGTACAGAAGAAATGTATTGCCAACGGTTTAACTGTTATGGCTGGTAATGGGTGTGCTGGTTTGGTCGGAGACCATATCTTGTTGGCCCCATCTTATATCGTAACCAAGGATGATATCGATGAAATTGTTGCTATCGCTTCTAAATCTATCAACGAGGTCACCGAAGATTTGATTGCTGAGGGTATTTTATAGACCTGTTGTCTGTTAACTTGCTATCTTTATATTTATAATGTACATGTACTTTAATTGTTGCAAAAAAAAAAAAAAATGCGCGTAAACTCATTACAAGCATTCAGCCGAGATCGGTCAAACAAAATACCGAGTCAACTATAAATGCCAAATTTACTATCCATCCTCCAACTTAAGACAAATACGTAGACAATAGCTAGCGAAACTGCAAAAAAGCGTATCTGCACCAATGATTGAGTATTGTGAAAGCTGGAGATATTCACTCCATTGGATCCGGCCGGAGACTAAACATCTTTCTGTAAACTACAACTCGCTATTCAAACCAACATCGGTTTGTGAACTAAACATCGCTCTGTAAACTGTAAAGTAATCTTTCTGCAGACTAATCATCTTTCTGCAACCTAATCATCTTTCTGTCAACTACTCATCTTTCTGTAAACTTCTTTCCCTAAACTAAACACCTCCTGTAAACGAAAGTTTGTCAGTAAACTAAACATCTTTCTGTGAAATAAGTATCTTTCCGTAAACTAAAAAACTTGCGTAAACTCATCAGTTTTGTATGCTGGACTCATTTTTGTAAAGACATGTCTTTGTAAACTGAACACCTTTCTGCACCAAAGGCATTTTGTAAACTAATATTTCTGTAAACTAAACATCTTTTGGCTAACTTGACTCCTTCTGTAAATTAAATTTCGTTCTGTAAACTAATATTTCTGTAAACTACACATCCTTTGGCTAACTTGACTCCTTCTATAAATTCCTTCTGTACATTGAACATTTCTTTGTAAACTACGCATTGTTCTGTATTCTTTAATACCTTACAGTCTCTCTCTATACATTTTTCTCGTCACTTTAACTCAGTCCCTACCTTTCTTTCGTGTCTACTAAGTAAACGTAACAGTGACAGAGTCCATTACGGAAAAGAACAACATAGAACCCTATAGTCAAGTCGTTACTCTATTGCGCTCTGATGTATCATTTCTGTCTCATGTCTCATTTCTCATTAGTCGCTTATCTCGGGCGCAAAAATGTCTGTTATCTTCTTAGCTCCGTAGACGCGTCTTATTTTTTCCACATTCTCTCAATTTTCCAAATTGGATTTTATTAGTTGCAGGTTAGGAAAAGGAGACTTCTTTTTTTTTCTGTTACCTAACAAATTTTCTCACCTAATTCTCTTAGTAGCAACCACAAATCGTCTAAACACCACTTTTTTTCTTCTTACCTCTTTCTTCTTTTTGAACCAGCTTTCTTCACAACACGGGATTTTTTTGTATCTATAGCTACAATTGAGAGCCGATCGATAGCTTACTGTCTATTGATTGAATGAGACATTCTACAACTTAAGAAAATCGAAAAAAAAAAAATAGGAAAAAATAAATTACACATTTTTTGGACATTTTGATTCTGACTTTTTTATTTACTCGCCATGTCTCTTGATCTGACTGGCGTCTACATCGCCACCTACTCGAACGTATGTGAATTGAACTGTTTTTCATGCTCTATGGATTGTATACTAACTCTTCACTTTTAGACTGATGTTTATGAATGTCAAATTAATGGCTGTCCTCTTATGAGACGGTGTAAAGATGATTGGGTGAATGCCACGCAAATATTGAAATGCTGTGATTTCCCCAAAGCAAAAAGAACAAAGATCTTAGAAAAGGGCGTACAACAGGGAATGCACGAAAAAATTCAAGGGGGCTACGGGAGATTCCAGGGGACGTGGATCCCATTACCCGATGCTCTTAGATTGGCGGCTACGTATAGTTTAGCTCCAGAATTAGCTCCGGTCCTATATCTCGACTTCACTAACTTGAATATACCTAGAAAAGTGAAGCCTGCTGCTGGTTCGGTATTGAATAAGGATGGAACTCCGGTTAAAAGAAAGTACACGAAGAAAATTAAGAAGGATGACGATACTCCTTCGAAAAAATTGAAAAAGAATGAATTCGACCAAATGAATCAACTGGCAAATATGGACATGTATAATAATGATTCCTTCACCCGTGGAAGTATTTCAAACCAGTCTCCTCCTATGACTTTCAACAACTCGCAAAACTTGCCTCCAACTTTCCAACAAAGCGAGTTTATAGGATTGGCTGCGAACGCTAATGTTCCTAGTTTCACTCCCCATAATCAAGCTGTTCAAAATGAATTTCAAAACTATCAATTACAGTATCAGAGACTTCAACAACAACAGCAACAACAAATGTACATGCAAGGTAACAATAACTACAGCCAGATACCGAACCAAATGGCACCTCAGCAACAGCAGCAGCAACAACAACAGCAGCCTCACATGATGGGCAACTTTCTCCACCAGGGAAAGCTTCCTCTGTCCTCCCAATCGACCAACGACACTCATTGGTCTCATGATGAACACAAAGACTCCGACACTTCTATCTCATCTACTGACTCTGCACACCAAATGAAAAAATTTCCTCCTGGCCAACAACAAATCGGCTTGCCACAACAGCAACTTGCGATGCAACTGTTGGAAGAGGATTCATCCTATGCTGCTCAGCTATTGAGATTTTTCAGTGATGACAATTCTCCGATCCCTTATTTCATACATAATCCTCCTTATGATTTCAACATTAATGAGGCAATTGATGACGAGGGTCACACCCCATTACATTGGGCTGCTTCCATTGGGAACGCTAATATGATTCATTTATTGATTTCTAAAGGTGCTAACCCATTGGTTGTTAACAATTTCGGATTGAATCCACTTTCAAAATTGATAAGTTTCAATAATTGTTACGAATTGAAAAATTTTTCAAGAGTTTTGGACGATTTAGAACTTTGTTTGATAAATACTGATATTAATGGTAGAACTCCATTACATTACCTTTGTCAATTTGCTAAAGTGAAAACAAAATATAAAAGTTTGAGATATTACATTGGCATTATCTCCAATAAATTAACTAGTTTATCCAATAAGAATTCTCTGGTCGGACCTGATGGACAAAAGAATTCAGTTAATTTAATCAAAAATGTCATTGATCATCAAGATGTTAATGGTGATACTTGTTTACATTTAGCCGCAAGATCAAATTGTGCTAAATTGGTCAAGCTTTTATTGGCATATGGTACCAGAGATGATTTAATTAATGTTAATAATGAAACTGCAAAGATGCTTATAATTAATTACAATATATTGGAAGGTAATTATGAAACGATAAAGTATCAAATACAAAATCAAATTGAGCCTCCTCAAATAAAGGCTAGTCAAAAATACTATAACCCTCCTCCTCCTCCTTCTTCTTCTTCTTCTTCGTTCAAAAAGTCAGATCCTTTGATGTCAACTCCAATTCAATCTAAGTTTACAAATGATAACATGATTGAAACTCCAGATACTCAAAGAACTACAGTCCAAGAAGATGACATAGATGAAGATACTCAGAGAGTAAATAAGGAGCAATTAGATAGCCTAATTAAAATTGAAAATAGGGATGTTTCACAATCAAATGTGGAAGAAAATAAGGAGAATATTTTCATTGATGATTCATTCAAGAACTACGAGTCAATTACTGCCACGCCAAAAGCTCATACCATGAACAATCATACAAATTCCATGACTTTAAACCACCAACCCTTGGCCGTTATTTCTGAAAGAACAGTGGAAAGTACTCCTATCAAGATCAATAACCAAGATGACAAGAATTCTTTGTTAAAATCGTCATTCACTCATAACCATAAACCTAATCCTCCAAAACTTGATGATGATGGGAATATCATTGAAGCAGGAAAGGGACATGAAGAAGAACAAATAAAACCTAATCAGTTACAAAAAGGATTTGATAAAGATAATGATGAAATTCAAATGGAGGAATTACCCAAATTAGCCATGAATGATTTATCTTATATGATTAACGGAATGATCAATTCATTAAACGATTCATACTTAGAGGAAATCAATAAGATAAATAAAGATTTCAAGAGAATCAAGAAAGTTTTGGTGGATAAGAAAAATTCCAATGAACTCATTATTGATAAAATCAAAATTAATATCAATAAGAATGGAATTGAAAATTTTGATGATATTAATGAGGGTAAAAAATTAGTGAACAATGAAATTGAAAAATATGAATTTGATTTGAATGAGAAACTGTCGGTTTTATTGAAAGAATTCGAGAAGAATCAATCGATTGAGTTGGCAATTGCTGTGAAGAATGAAGAATCAAAGCCCACAAAAGTTGAAGAGTCCCCTGTTTCGGATGCAGTGGAATTAACTAATTTGCAGGTTGAAAGAATTCAACTTACAAACCAAATAATTGGTAAGATTAAGAATTATGGTGTTGACTCCAAAATGTATAAATATAGAAAACTAATCAGTCTTAGTTGTGGATTGAAAGTTGAAGATATCGATGGCTTGATTGATGGAATTGAAGAGTCATTGATGGAAACAATGGTTTAGATTTTAGCCACTTCGGACTCTCGCTGACGCTATTGCTCTTTTCAGCAATTATTGTATTATAGACTAATCCAATTCTCTTTCATTTCTTCGATAATCATTTTCTACTGTAACTGAAAGCTGTCCATTTACTGAACTTTTTTTTAGTTGTAACATTAATGACCTTGTTGAGTTAGCTTATTAATGATGACTTTTCTATAATATACCTTCTATTAGTGTGAATATAGCTTACTTTTTCATATGTTGTATGTTGCGTGTTGTATGGGTCTTTTTTTTTTCTGTAGATGTTATTGTCACAGTCCTGTGTTTTTCGCGATGAAAAAATCAACTACTCTTCTTTATACGCCATAACTATGGGAAGACACAGCAAGAGACAAAAAATATCATCCAACCCCATCAGCACTTCGTTGGTGCCTCCTACGTCATATGGTGATGCTCCTGGCACACTAACTTCGTACGGGACCGCGTCATCGATAATGAATGGGAACACCGTGGAAGGAGGATTAAAATCGTTAACCTATAAATCAACAAATGCACACAAGCTCGTTGAAGATTTGGATTTAATCAAAAGTGCGATCATCGGCAAAGACTCTCTGGCCTCAATAATACGAATCAGCGAAAAGGATTATGTCACGTCTGACTTAATTAAGAAGCTATCGGAGGAGTTGGATGGTTTGAAGAAAAACAGTAACCCAAGAAACATCCAAACAGATGAAATTATCAACAAACTAAACATAGGATTGGATAATGAATTGCTTCAAAACAAGTCTGTTTCTTCCCAGTATAATTCTCAAGTGATTAAAAGCTATGAACTAGAAAATAAAGTGGAGTTAAATTTCACCACCAATGAGTATGTCATCAAGAAACTTACAGATATCATACCAGCGGATAAATTTGAAGATGTGAAGAACATTGATTTATCAGCGTACGAGAGGCCTACTTCCAATGATTTTGAATCAGATATTACTGAATCAACGATTCAAGCAACTTCCATACCCTCATCTGAGTTGATACTCAATTCTGGTTCAACAACAGCTGTTGCTACCGCCGTAGATGATTCTAATGTGCCGACTGCACAAACTGCAACTCCTGTAGAGCCAGTTCCTTCACCCTCGGTTCCCGAAACTGCTGCTAGCGCAAGCGCAAGTGAAATTTGATTGTATTATTTTCATGTATATTATTTAGATTGATAAATTTTGTCTAACGGTGTACCATCTACTACTGATGACGTGATGGTTATATCTACATTATCAGTGGTTTCATGTTGATGTATTTTAGTAAGATCATAGTCTTTCGTCTTTCTTTGCCCTTGCCTTTTCCGAAGGCTGCAAATGCCGAATATATAATTTAATGTTTCATAATAAATTTGTCATAATATGTTTAGTAAAAATTGCTGTGTCTTATTGTAAACCACCGATTACTAAAGACTTGATAACAGTGTAATCTTCAATACCATATATGGACCCTTCTCTGCCAAAGCCTGACTCCTGGACCCCTCCGAATGGCAATGCTGCTTCAGAAATTGCTCCGGTGTTGATACCAATCATACCCACTTCCAAGTTTTCGGCAATATTGAATATCTTGTTGATATTTTGAGAGTAAAAGTACCCTGCCAATCCCACATCAGTATTATTAGCCAAAGCAAGAACTTGTTCGTCGGAGCTGAACTTGATTAATGGTGCTACAGGTCCAAATGTTTCCTCATGGAAGATGATCATTTCTGGAGTAGCTTCACCCAAAATTGTCAAATCATGGAAGTTTTCTCCTAAGTCAGGTCTTTTTCCACCCCCAAGCAACACTTTAGCTCCTAAAGATACCGCATTTTCAATATGGGAAACAACCTTGGCAACTGACTTGCCGTCTATTAATGGACCGTGGGTGACACCATCATCCAAACCATGGCCCAAAACCGTAGTTTTAGCGACTTTTTCAACAAACTTCTTTGAAAATTCATCATAGACGGACTCATGAATGAAAAGTCTATTGGCACAGACACAGGTTTGACCACTACTACGGAATTTCGAGGCTATAGCACCATCTACTGCTTTATCTACGTCAGCATCTTCAAACACAATAAATGGAGCATTTCCTCCCAACTCGAAAGACAACTTCTTCAACGTAGAAGATGACTGGGTCATAAGAATTTTTCCAAGCCGAGTTGAGCCGGTTGCACTCACTTTCTTGATTTTAGGATGCTCACAAATGATTTTCCCGGCTGCTGGAGAGTCAGTGGTGGGTAAGACGTTGATCACCCCCTTAGGAAATCCTGCTTCTTCTGCTAGTTTTGCCAAAGCCAAGGCCGATAGCGCCACGTTACCTGCGGGTTTAATGACTGAAGTGCAGCCTACGGCCAATGCAGCAGCCAATTTACGGGTAATCATCGCTGAAGGAAAATTGAAGGGTGTGATGATTCCACAAGGACCTACCGGTTGTCTTACGGAAAGAATCCTGTTGTTGGGGTTGGAAGAAGGTAATATATCGCCGGTGACTCTTGGAGCAACTTCGGAGAACCATTGGAAGTAGGAAGCCGCATAGGAGATTTCTCCATATGCGTCAGCGTATGGTTTACCATTTTCCAACACTATGAGCTTGGCCAAATCGTCTTGATTATCTTTCATCAATTGATATAATTTAAGGAGCAAGTCAGAGCGGTAACGGCCGCTAGTTTTTTTGAAAGAATGGAAGGCTTGGTCGGCAGCATCAATGGCGGTGTAATAGTCCTTTTCAGTCAATGACGTGACTTCAATTAGCTTTGATTCGGCCTTAGGGTACAACGCGGGATCATGGATTTCATAGCTCTCCGAACCTTCCACCCATTGGCCGTTGATGTAGCCTTTAGTTTGCACAAGCGATGGATTTTTCAACGTCTGAAGTGCCTTAGCGGCGGCGGTCGAATATAATCTTTGGCCTGTGGAAGACAATATTTGGCCTGCTTTTAGTCCTTGCAACTGCGCCAAGGACAACATTCTGTGTGTTAATGGAAAATACTTCAAAGAGTTGATGTATTTTGTAGTGAATTTTTGTAGTGAATTTTGTAGATGTGGTTGCTATGTTCGCAACCGCTATTTTACCATCAAATTAGCCGCTAACGCTCCCAACCTGCAGATGAGCCAAATGGCTGAAACAGGCGCTGAGGATCAAAAACTTAGGATTGAGCCAATGAGAACGGCAAACCAGGTCCGGAAGGAGATGCTGTTGGTGGTTTCATTGCATCAGAGACGATGTCTTCGTAGATCGTCGACAGGGAAAAAGTTGCCCGAAAAAAGCATCATTTATCGTTTTGGGAAGCAATCGCTCTCGATCAGGCAAATGCTCGAGTGCATGCACAAATGGATTAAGCCCAAATGCAAGATAAGCATCCTTATGCTGATAACAATTCGTATATATATTTGGCGAATGAAGAGGTATTTTTGCATCGTAGTAGTACCGAAAAATGCACATTTCTTACCTTGTAGCATCTTTGGGTTTATCTCTAGCAGTAGTTGACAGTCTTCACATCAACGATGAAGTCAAACGATCTGTATCAGAAGCCGCTATCTCATCACAGGAATTGAATGATACTGTATACAGCTTTCCCCAGATTGAGGCCGAGGAGTTGTTTCCGATGCCCCAATGTAAGGGGATTACCCTTGAGGAAGCCACCATCGACCAGATTCAAGACTATTTCTCGACCGGCAAGCTTACCTCGGTAGATTTGGTGCTGTGCTACTTGGAAAGGTATTTCCAAGTCAATTCCTTTGTCAACGGTATTTTGCAGCTTAACCCCGACATGTTCTCCATTGCCTCGAAGATGGACGAGGAAAGATCTAGTGGAGTCACTCGAGGCCCATTACATGGGATTCCGTTCGTTGTCAAGGATAATTATGCCACCAAAGATAAAATGCAGACTGCTTGTGGATCCAATGCATTATTGGGGTCGGTAGTTCCTCGGGATGCCCATGTTGTACGGAAACTCCGAGAAGCAGGAGCCGTGTTATTTGGCCATGCTACGCTTTCGGAGTGGGCCGATATGAGGTCTAATCTGTATAGTGAAGGATACTCTGCCGTTGGGGGCCAGGCCCGGTCTCCATACAATTTGACGTTGAATTCGGGTGGAAGCTCCACGGGTTCTGCTGTCAGTGTTGCTGCGAATCTCATCATGTTCTCGTTGGGGACCGAAACTGACGGCAGTATTATCTCTCCAGCTGATTTCAATGGTTGTGTAGGATTCAAGCCCACAGTCGGATTAACCTCGAGAAACGGAGTTGTTCCCGAAAGTTCTCATCAAGATAGTACTGGGCCCATTGCTAGAACCGTCAGGGATGCAACCTATGCCCTTCAATACATGTACGGGGTCGATGAAAGAGACAATTATACTTTGGCCCAGGTTGGACATACCCCTGAAGATGGTAATTATATCAAGTACCTTTCAGATAAATCTGCTTTGAAAGGAGCCAAATTTGGATTACCCTGGGCCAAGCTTTGGTCGTTGACCGACCCGGTGTTAATTGACCAATTGATGGAAACGATTAAACAAATTGAAGCTGCAGGTGCAACTGTGTACAACAACACTGACTTTGGTAATTTAGATGTCATTTCTAGCGATGGTTGGAATTGGGATTTGGGCTCGGCCAATGAATCAGAATACACTATTGTCAAGGTTGACTTCTATAATGATATTGAGGCTTACTTGTCGGAGTTGGAAAACACCGATATCAGAACGTTACAAGATATTGTAGATTATAACTATGCTAATGATGGAACTGAGGGAGGTACTCCTGGAGTCCATCCTGCTTTCAAATCGGGCCAAGATGGATTTATTGCTTCATTGGAATGGGGTGGAATCAAGAATGAAACATACTACCAAGCAATTGAGTTTGTTCACCGTACTTCCAGAGACGAAGGCATTGACTATGCTTTGAACTATACTGACCCCGATACTGGCGAAAACTTCCAACTTGACGGCCTATTAGTTCCTCTGTCACACTCAATCACCTACCAACAGGCTGCAAAGGCTGCGTATCCCATGATGACAGTTCCTATTGGAACCACGACTGATGGACTCCCTTATGGTCTTGGAATCATGCAAACCGCTTGGGGAGAACCAAAGTTGATCAGATACGGCTCTGCTATTGAAGATTTGACTCAAAGCAGACCCAAGCCAACGTTTTACGACTACTTGGCAAAGAATGTCCCTGTACTTTAGATTTGCTGTGTAGTTGAACCTTTTTGAGCGTGAAAGAATAAATAAATGCGAAGTTGCAGTCATTTTTTGCAAAAAAAAAGTAGTTATATAAAAGTTGATAAATAGGAACGTATCTTATCTTTTCAATATGCGCTGTATACATTATTTACAGGCATTTCCAGAAGCAACGCCCTTCTTTCCTTAGATTTGGCTGCAAAACTATAGTTCACGTTGTATCTCTTCACCTTCGTGTACCTTATTCTTCTCTACTACCATTTGACTCGGTTCTAGTGAGTGACGGCCGTTTCCATACCAACCAGAGCTTAGAGCTATTTATACTAATCCATAACGACCTCTCCACTTGGTGTCTTTTGAGACGCGTAGCTATATTCGTGGCTTAACCAGAGAGAGGTTGCAAAATTCTCACACTGAGTTCTATCTTACAATATATCAAATAACATGCTTGTATTGAGCCGGGTATCAAGTAGAAAGTATAAAATTATAAAAAAACCTCTAAAATTTTGTGGAATGAACCGAAAAAACGAATTTTGATGGGAAGAAAGTCAAATGAACCGAAAAGACGAATTTTGATGGAAAGACAGAGTTAATGTTGACCTGTCAAAAACCGATAAACAGAAGAAAGTAATTATCCAACTAGATTAAATAATGAAGGAAAAGAGAATAGATACAATAAAGATGAATCCTGCTGAGTTCTTTGCAGCAATACCCTCAAATGAAGTGATTGAGTTGGCGCCAGTGACAACACTCGAAGGCAGGAGGGATGTGGATAATGCTGGTGCCACTGAAGTTATGGCAGATGTTAATAATGTGGTTGGAGTCAAAGAGGATCCGGTTGAAGATTTGGCAACAGCACCCTCATGTGCATCGGCTTCTGCCATGTTACTTCCTTGTTGAGTAGCAGTAGCATCAGACTGAGGAATGGTTTCTGTTGGAACATTAGCTCCAGCTTCAGCTCCTTGTTGAGTAGCAGTAGCATCAGACTGAGGAATGGTTTCTGCTGGAACATTAGCTCCAGCTTCAGCTCCTTGTTGAGTAGCAGTAGCATCAGACTGAGGAATGGTTTCTGCTGGAACATTAGCTCCAGCTTCAGCTCCTTGTTGAGTAGCAGTAGCATCAGACTGAGGAATGGTTTCTGCTGGAACATTAGCTCCAGCTTCAGCTCCTTGTTGAGTAGCAGTAGCATCAGACTGAGGAATGGTTTCTGCTGGAACATTAGCTCCAGCTTCAGCTCCTTGTTGAGTAGCAGTAGCACCGGACTGAGCAACGGTTTCTGTTGGAATAGTAGCACCAGCCTCAGCTCCTGTCATTGTTACGGCAGCCTCTAATGATGGCACAAACACAATTGTACATACGCATTCACTAGTGTTTTCACATCCTTCAGTTACTGTTACAGTACTGGTGGAGGTATATGATGAAGACCAAGTGGAGGTAACACAGTCTGCCGTCTCGGTTTTTGTTTGTGTTTCGATAGTTGTTTCGGTGACGTCTGATGATGGCACAAATACTACAGTACTTTCGCATCCATCAATATTCTCGCATCCATCAGAAACAGTAACAACTCTGGTCGAGGTGTAAGAAGAAGCCCAAATCGAAGTCACACAATTGGAATCAATTTCTGATCCTGTTGTTGGCTTAGGTGATGGATCAAGAGTAATAGTTGATTCTTCTCCATTAGAAACAGTTGCCGTATTAACTGAAGTTTCAGTACCAGTCCAGGTAGAAACATGAGCTTCTTCGGTAGCAGATGGCACTAAGGTGATGATGACTTCGTCACCGT
>JANIVW010000130.1:0-11774 GCA_030555995.1 Isabelozyma heimii
CATACTGTCATCTTTGCATTTCTACACATTCTTATGATTTTACTCCCTGTTTAAATCCGTGATATTTGATGATAATGAGTTCTGTACCTGATCCTAGCACTCATTTGTCACCTTCGTCAACCCCTTTGTCGATAAGACGGAGTCATAAACACAGAAGATCAGCAGCCATATCTGGTGATTTTGATATAATGGGACTTGGCTTATTCTCCCCTTCCAATGATCATTCTACAAATTCACCCTCAGTCCCTAAATCTAGTGCCAATCCCGAAGACGAGCTTGATAAGCATTTCAACTTCAATAATGATGATGACTTCACTAATAAACCTAAAGCTGATGACTTTGCTTTTCCTAATAAAACCCCAGACTTATCATCGATATCGACTCCCCCAAGGTACTTCCCTTCAGCAAACTCTCGTAAAAATGTCGCATACAATTTGAACTCCCCCATCAAGTTGAATCATCGTAAGACTTTATCATCTAATAATATCAACACCAGCAAATCGAGATTCTTTCTAACTGAAGAAACAAACTTTAATAGTGAGAACGTACCTAATGCGGTCATTGACTTGGATGAAATCTTAAACGCTAATCTCCACATTGGTAATGAACTGAATAACTATAATCATAAGAAAACTGAACTGTTACCCCATGATATATTTGGCTCGGGGGATGATGATTTCTTCACCTCTCCTAGCTTTTTGAAACAAAACTCTTTCTCATCTTCCCCATTATCGATTCCCAATAATATTACCTTGTTTCAGCAACCAATCCAAGAACAAACATCAGATTCAATTGCGGAAGAAGAACATGATGATGAAGAAATTGACGATGAAGAAAATATTGACATTATCACTTCTGATACAGAAGGGGAGTTGTTCGCCAACCCGAAAGATTGCTTAGGGGGAATTTACTCTAATTTGTCTGCAAACTCTTCTTCTTCAAGTTTGAAAAGTTCGGGAAATCAGCTTAATTCAAGTCAATCGAAGTATACAACTAGCCATTTTATTGAAAAGACAATGTCTAATTCGTCTAAAGAATCCAATAATTCAGGTAACAATCCTATGATGAATTTGGGTTATCCTAACTCCACTCCAATAAGTAAAAGGTCGGGAGCCAAGGCTAACAGATATCAATCGTTCTATGATCAATCTTTTAGAATTACTAATGCTTTGAAGTTTTCCTCGTCTGAAAGCATCAATATCGTTAGATCTAATAGTGGAAGTGGACAAAATAATAGCCCAAGTACTTCAATTCCCAATAATGGGAATATGCTTATTCCTACAAAGATTTTGGGCCATTCTTCAAGTTTACCAAGTTTAAAATCCAATCTGAAACGTGTATTACCCCCTCATCAAACTCCAAGGTTAAATGAATTAAGATATAAACAAAAGCCTTCGTCCCCGTCTCCATCTAATTCTCCGAGATTCAACTCACCTCATGTAACTGCATCTGAATTGGATAACAGTATGAATACTATTAATCTTAGTAAGTCCAATTCTGACTCACCTGTTCCGGGAGCTTCATCACCTTCAATGAAAAGTAATTCTGTGAGCTCGGAAGCAACTTCAACACTTCAGGCCAATAATCAAGCTCTCACGCCAACCCAAAAACTCGCTCCGAACACTGGTAATTCTCAAAATTTTAAAGTCGATAACATCAACGATCATAGTAGCAAGGCTTTCTCGAAATCCAATTCCCTGGTTCTCACCGTTGATACTAAAAATGTTACCAATAGCCCCATCAGTGTCTCTTCAGAGATATCTTCAACTGGAATTTCAACATCAACTGACCATTCTTCCCTCATATCTCAGTCGGATCCCCACTCTGACCACAAATCAAAATCAATTACAATACTCGAACAACAACCTGTTCTCGGAACACCTATAATAGTCATTGCCAAAGATGCCGACTTAAGTTCGTCATCATCTACAAACAGTACCTTTAATCAAGGAGAAGACCATGATTATCCATCAGTTCCGAAAACTCCGAAAGACATCTCAGCATCTGGATCTGAGGCCGAGTTCAAGACTCCATTAATTATTTCATCCTCGTCGCTTCCGTTGAATCGAAGTGATTCATCTCCCAAAGTATTTTCTCAATCGATTCCAATTGTTTCTACTCCTCCTCCAACAGGCGTATACTCTGCAAACTCGTATAACTCTTCTTCATCGCTGAGAGCATCTCCGACAAAGAAATCAGGCAAAAGACCTTTATCTCCAACAGAGGAATCGATCTTGAAACAAACTGTCATTCCCGCATACAAACCAAAAGGGGACAAGTCACCAGAGAGAAAGTACCTGGAATCAAGTACTCAATCATCTACAAAAAATAGTAAATACCGTCATTCGAAGTCGAAGTCAATGTCCATGGTTATGCTGGATTTGACTCCTCGTTTATCGAATTCTTATAACGAAGCAGTTAAAGAGGCCAAAACCAAGAATAACAGACTAATGAGTTGGTTTCGTAAAAAGCGCTAGCTGTTATTCTTCTTTACAATTTGGTGGTTTTAAAATAATCCAGCTCTTCTTGCATATATGTGGTTTTTTTATTTAATTTATGGGCACTTTTTTTTTTCGCTCGCACTTTAACGTCAAACATAATAAATATACCCAGTATCTTTTCTCTTCTCTTTTAATAAACACTTCACATTACAATCATCATACGTGCAAAATACCATGGGTGAATTGAAGCTCGTTGACTTACCTGAAAAGTTTTTCCAAATATTAAGTGAAAAGTATGAAGTTGCGGTAAGAGGAGATCATTTACTTTATAGTGGAAACCAAGCTATCAAAGAAATCGTTGAGAAGAACTCCAAACAATATCAAATAACTCTATTAGAAACCCTTGAACATAGGCCAGAAAAGGGAACAAAAGAGAATAATCCATTTGCCAAACCAGAGCCGGAATTGACAGTGCTTGATGAATACGGTAATGATAATGAGTTCAAAATCATATTCAACAAGTTCCCTGTGGTTCCAAGACACTTTATGATGATCACCAAAGAGTTTAAATCTCAAGATACTCCATTATCACCTTCAGAACTTGTAGCCGTTTACTCTATTCTTGTCAATTTGAAAAAACAAGATAAATCTTCTGATAACTGGTTTGCATTTTTCAATTGCGGGCCTCAAAGTGGTGCTTCACAACCTCATAAACATGTTCAATTCTTAACTTTACCAGAAAATTATACACCTTATGCAGAGGTTACTGCTAATACTTCATCGCCGTTTATCCCAAGTGCTAAGCAGGAACCTTTACAAGATCCCAGTTTACTACACGCTCATTTTATTGCAAGATTACCTGATAACTACAAAGATTTAGAAGATGACGACTTGACAATGTACTTCACTTCATTACTTCAACGGACATTAACAGTTTTAAGACATAACAACCACCGTCAAATCTCTTACAATTTCATTTTAACCACCAAATACATGATGTTGGTGCCTCGTTCATCTGGTCAGTACAAGCAACAGCTAGGAATCAACTCATGTGGTGTTATGGGGCTCATGCTCTGTAAAAACAAGCAATTGGTGGAGCTCGTGAAGACTGATGGTCCCGATGAGGTGCTCTTAGGCGTTTGCTTCCCCAATACTGCCGGTCAGCCCACTGACGAATACCACTACTAGAGAATATATAGAAAACCTTCAGTTATGATGCGACAATGCATTGTTGGTGATTTTGACATCCATTGCCTAATATAGTAATCGAGCCTGCAGCCAATAAACAGCGCACAATTTTTGATTTTTCCTGATTTTCCGGTACTTGCACGAATCATTTGATAGTTTTTTTCAGTGGGTGGGTTTCTAAACCGAAAGAAAATCGTATCATTCAAAAAGATAGGTGACAATCAAAATGCCAGCATCTCTTACTTCCATTGTCAAGACCGCTGACTTCATCTTGTCCAGACCCACTTTATCTAAGATCATTACTCCAATCGCAAAGACTTTCTGTGCTTACGCTGGATACAGAGAATTAGGATTAAAATTCAATGACTTAATATCGGAAGAAACGCCAGTTATGCAAAAGGCTATCTCCAGATTACCAGCTAACGAGGTTTATGCTAGAAACTATAGATTCATCACTGCTCATCAAAATGCTTTGTCCCATCATTTACTCCCACCTAACAAAGCAGTCCAACCAGAAGATGATACTCATTACTTAATTCCTTACATTTTAGAAGCAGAGAAGGAAGCTTTTGAAAAGCATGAATTAGATAACATCGAAATCACCAAATAAATAGCATGAAATAAATCGTTTATTTATAACAATGAAACTGAACAAGCCCCTGATTATTTATACTAATAAAATTTCATTACGTCCTTTGTTTTTGTATAGCTAATAAAGGTTTATTGTAGAAGGTGTTACTGTATAAACTAAACTTTGCACCAAAATGTTAAGTCGTTCTACTTTTTGAGCCGTTCTGTCAGTCCGTACTTCATTTAGTTCCAGCATCATAGGAAACCTCATGTGCGGACTTTGTTCCTAATTGGGATTTTTAATAGACACTTGGTTGATGCTTTCTTGAGTACTAGCGGATACAGTGTAACAACTGACGTATGCGAATAATCTATTAGAATCTATAAAATGATAAATAAGGAATATATGGATTGAAAAGAAGGGTGATAGTCTAACAGAAAGACTAACTAATTTGGCATACCGATTCTGAGTTTTCTCAATTGCTCAAGTGCAATGAATGTCACTATAGTATGTGGTCCTAATCTGATAAACGAAGGAAACCAACCTCTGAACATAAAACCTGGTCCTTCAGTCTTCACCGCATCGAGCAAGATGGTCACAGCACCACCGCTGGAGCCCTTAGCGTTCATAATTCTTGTCTTGACTACATCAGCAGGTGAGCAAACGGTGGTTGCAACCAATCCAGCAATTAAGGAAGCACTGAAATGGGTAGATTTCTTGGTTGGGTCAAAACTAAAAGTATCGACCAACATATTTTTAGCAATATCATATGTAACCACTTGAGAAGCAGTCATCAAGACACCTCTAACCAAATTAGGGGTAACACCACGATACAATGACATTATACCTTCGTTCTTAGTTATACGATACAACCCATCAAAACAATTTCTATAGTTTCTTCTTTGTTCAGTTGGTAATGACGAGTCGTTTTGCATTCTGATATTGACAACATCCGATGGGTTACCCACCAAGCCACCGAGGGCTCCCGATACCATCGACATTGGTAATAAAACGGAAGTAGAAGGATTGATGTCATATTTCTCTTTATAGCTTTCCTTAAGGAAGTCATAGATACCAAATCTAGCAGTGGAATATGTAGCCTGCCTTAACAAGGATGCAGTTAAACCTGAATAAATCTTCGTGAAACCTTCTTGTTTCACTATCTGGACAATCATACTTCCTAAAGATTGTCCTCTCTTGGAAGCCGTTTGCAATCTCACTTTAGCTAAATCCAATGGATGGGTAACTAAACATGCAACCATACTGGCGGCACCTCCATACCAAAATCTAAAACATTGTTAGTAAGAATCGTTGCGTCAGAATACCCAAAGTCATCACACATACGGATACTTTTCCTGCTTTACTGCTGTCATATTGTTGATCGGGAATTAGCTGGATGTGATTTATCGAATGTATATCACCAAATTGACTATTATATGTGATCGATGAGGTCTGCTATCAGAATCTCAACTTTGGCCCAATGTTTGCAAATCCAGCAATCAATTAGAAATACGTCCTGGATGTATTTATAGTTTGTTCAAAAAATCTATGAAAGTTTTTTTATTTTTTTTTTTTTTGTATTATTTCTTTTTTCTCCGATTGCATCTTTTTGATGGGTATTTTATTCCGTCCGTATTTTATTTTTGTGTTCAAAGAAGTGAGATGCCCATCTAACAAATTGACGATTGTTGCACTTGACTTTCGTAGATCATAGGGAGTGTATGAACTATTTGGTTACTTTCAATTAGAAATATCAGAGAAGATACAGAAGGTAAAACTGGTGCGCAACAATTTGATTGGGTTTCGTCGCAAGAAGTTTGGGGGAGCAAATCAGTTCCCCTCAATCGGTATAGCATCCCGGAGTATATCGTAACAAATTGAGTTTAGCGCGTAACTTACAGGAGCAAAAAGTAGACAAACAAAAAAAGAGAACAAAAAAACGTCAAAAACGTTGCAGCTTAAAGTTGGGTAAAAGTTGCTGGTGTAATACCCCTCTTATCTACTGCACTTCATGAAAGATGACGTTCCATGAATGACCTTTATAACACGGGTTAAACGTTGTATGTTTAGCTAACGTTAAATTCCATTTAAGCCTCCTTCAGCCTCGTTGATGGCCAACTTGACTCTGAAATTCTTTAGCGTTGTTCTCGAATGAAAAAATGCTGTCAAAATTAGGGCAACGCCGATCACCTCTCATCGTTTTCTCTATTCTGGACAAGTGATAGAATACTTGCTCAGGTTTATAAAATCAGCTAAGGGTCTTTCTCTCTAAGCTAATTTGCAGCCATAAAAGTTAGCAAGGCATCATCATGCTAACTTCGTGAATGGCTTAGAATTTTAACCTCTTCACAAGGACATCACTGCATCTCACCAATAAAAAGAAGCGAAATGATTTCAGTTTGACAATTCTTATCTTTCTATAATCAAGCAGCATTACATTTTGATGTAAATAAGGATCTTAGTGATTGTCTAATCTAACTTCTCATTCTTAAGAAATTTTTGCCTGGGAAATAGAGAGAGATTAAATAACAATCTTTTATAAGATGCTAGACTAACAGTAGTTGTTGTTGGCTATTTCGAAACTAATAGACTTCTGTGCCCAAAGCTCAAATCTATAAATGGACACCCTCCGCTTCTGGCTTCTTCTAAACTGAGAGGAGGCCGACGGTACTTAGGTTTTCACCAATAAAACACACTCTTTTATATGACACTAGTTTAGTTCTACACCCATATTTCCATATTGTATCTACAACACTAGAGGTATGTTACCGTCATGTTTTTTTTTCTGGATTCTTGAATTTCATGCTTTCTTTGCTTCTTTTAAATTAAAGATCAGAGATTGAAGATTGCCTTTTAGTTGTGTATGTACGAACTAGAGCATCTGCTACTTCTTTCAATAATCCTTTTTGATTAGATAGTTACAAAACATTGGCCGAAATCTAATTACTAAATGATCATGAAAAACTCCAATCGAGTACGTATTTAGGACTTAATAAGCTTCTTACATCATTCTCATTATTCTTTCTTAATACGACTCTTCTTTAAAACTTCAACGTTATCTTGCCCCTGGATCTTATTTTAGCATATTCTTCCGATTCCTCTTCTTTTGTCAGGTACATAAAACTTATCAGCAAAGAAAAGGGCGAATTAAATATCAGGGTGGTAAAAAGTAGCGCATTTGAGTTCTTTTATATCACTTATGTTCCTAGATATGCTTTTAGGAATATACGGTCGTACTTGTGGGAAAAATTGTTTCAAGCGCTAGTCCTCTTTTTTTTATGCCTGTCAATGGATTGGAAAAGATTCGTGATAGGTTCCATTGCTCTATTACTATGTACTGCCCAAAGCATTATTGTATAAGAAGGAATTTTACGTTTGAGATCAAAATCCTACTCTCCAGTACTCATGTATCCTACATCACTCAATTTTTTTGATTTGCAATCCCCCTTGTCCTTATGGCACCTTTATCCTATTACGCTACGTTCCCCTTCCATTAACATGTAAATATAGTAGCCAGACATATGTCAGCCTTTGTATTGTGGTGAATAAAGTAATTGATTGATTAATAAATATCTTGTCATTCATCTTTGATTAGAATCTTTCATTTTCGGCTCGAAGTTAAGGATGTATAATCACCTGTCATCATTTTGATTTTTACCTACTTAGCTCGCGATATCTAATCAAGCCTGGCAGAAAACGTACTCAAAGTATAGCCCCTTTTCTCAGTTTCTGAAACTCTAATCTCTTAGCTTGAATATAATATCGAAATTGATTGCTCGCAAAAACATGATACTATGTCAACGTATCAATCCTTCTTAGAAATGATAACTAATTTGCCTGAGTCAAATTCCGTGAATTTTTATGCATAAAAGGAAGCCTGCTTCTTCTTTGAGAGGTGACCTGGTAGGAAAATGACGGCCAAAGTAGCTCTTACATCCAATCCATTATTCGCTTCGCTTTCTGGCATATTTTGAAAGCTTGAATAAAGTCAGTCGAGTTTAATCTGCTGACACTGAATATCCAGCGTAAGACAAATTCTTTAAGAGAAACCCGCAATATTCTTCCACTAAACTGAGCTTGTATCAAAAATGAAGCGTAAAACATATCCTTTAAGAGAAAACCAGAAAGCTCAAACCCTCATTTGTGATGCAAGCTTAGTGTAGTGAATGAGCATTGCTTAAGAAAAGTCAAATATCGTTTCGAATGAATACACCCTGTTATCCCTAACGGGACGAATTAACTTGATTTCCTTCTTATTCCGCTATTTTCAGCGCATCTATTTTGTTATAGTATTTTCCTTTTTTTCCAAATCTAAAAAAAGGTCAGGAACTGTTACTATAAACTTCTCTATACTTAAAATCTTTAGAGCAGAAACAATTCCGGACAAAAATTACTTAGTCAAGGTTCCATTTATTGAAAGAACCACTACCCCCTAGACTTAGTTTATGTGAAGATATACATAATAGTATTAAGAGCACTATTCCTTTCAAATAATCATTATTTACATAAGTTGTTCTTTCATTAAAAAAGATTGTTTAGTTCCATACTGTGCGAGATAGTGAAGAGAATTTCAGCTCTGTTTTGGTCTCTCTATTAACCTTAAGGTAGCCTCATTCATTTATGCCTTATATCTAAGTCAAATTCAAATTTTCCTATGGCACATAATGTGTTTTTTTTCAATTAGTACTTTCGATCATGTTTTGGGAAACTTTGATATTCTGTTCTGTTTTCTTTTTCTCACTTCTTTTGAATTCAATTTTTAGGTCACCAGAAAGGCATTCTCATACATACCACACTGCTTAGACCAGAAGTATAAAAGACTAACTGTAGCCTAATTAATCACTATAAAACCATGATCTTCTACATATGAATTATTTATCTTATATATCAGTTATTTAGTCATATCACTGTATATAACATCCACCTGAATCAATAGCTGTATTGAAACTTCTTATAAAGAAAAAGGATACCAATTCGATTCTCAGACCACCCCTACTCATAATGTAATAGAGTAGGTAAGATTTTGAGAAAGACTTTAAAAATAAAGAAAATTAGTAGAATTTTCTTTTTTTTTGTAAATTGTTGTGCAAATGAGGAAAACTACAAATTAATTGTCACTGAAAAAATATCTTCTTTCATTTGCCAGTATGAATGAGGGAAAAAACTGCAAATACCTAAAGAAACTTGGCAGATCTCAAGCTCTTCGAGCCCTCTAGTCTAAGAACGTAAATCCCATGCAGCAATATTCATAAATCCGTATAGGCTATATTCAGTAACTTTATGGATGCATTTCACCTCCCGAGAACAAGTTTTCTCGTTTCGTTCCTCGTATCCCTATTCTTCTTCTGTGAAAATGTAGATCCATACTTTTTGATCATTCTACAGTCTCATTGATGGGATAGTTGATATATCTGATTTATCTTTTGACAAATAGTCGGAACATCCCGAAGATCACTTTAATTGGAAAGTGAAATGGAAGTAGATTGTATTGCAAACAATTCAAGTAATATGATAGTACAAATGAGCATAATAGTCACTCCGAATTCATAAGTATAAAAAATCCATCAAGCAGCTCATACTATGTAGTTAATTGTGGAGGACATGTTCAAGAAGAAGACTACTACCCAATCTAATGTTGAAGTTGTTCTAAATGATTCATTTTGTTTAAGGAGACTAAGAAACAATATATTAATATTATATAAAGAATAATATTTCACTTGATAATTATAAAACGAAATATATAAAACTAGAGGAAATGTTGCTCCTTATATGTTATTCATAGAAGTGTAACAGTTGCCAATATGGCTTCCGTGTGTAGCTAACAAAGTAGTTACAGAGGGTGTTTGGCAATTCCTTCCCTATTTAAATGGCCAGTCTTACTGGACTTTCCTCTATCAGGATCACCATTCAAATAGAGCCTATTATAAATTCAAGAATTTATTACCAGAATGAATGCTCTTTCTTGGGACTGCAGTGTTCTCGTCTCTTAATTCTACAGCTAAAAGTACATAGTTAGTCTAATACTACTTAACTATTTTCACAAGAAGACTAATATTTCTATTTGATGAGGCACCAATTGCAATTTCTCCTCTTCGGCGCTTTTTAACCATATATGGAAAAGGCTATATCGTAACAATGAGAAGGCACCCCCCCTTTCTCTTCTCTTCAAATAGTTTGTGATTATTTCATTCTTTTTGTTTTGCTGATTAGAGAATATTCTATTTCCTAGCCTAAAATATTCTCAATCATTATTTCACAATTTATACTATCCTATGAAAAACATGCTGTAACACTGATAATGCCAGACTCTTCCTCGTCTTTCAGGAATGTCTATTTTCATGAAAATAGCATCTTATTTCTTTCATCTTCTTCTTTTCCTTCATGCAAGATTCATCAGACTTCTTGTATATCTTATTCGTCTTCTTCGGATCATGATAACTGTTAGTATTTCAGTAAATTTTCTGTCGATAAACTTACTTGGGAAATGATGATTGACAATATTTTTAGCATGCAAAGTAATATTCTCCAATCAGAGAAATCAAATAAGTAATAAGTAATCCCAAACTAATTAAATCATGGAGATTGGCCTCGAAAATGTTTAAGTTGCTCTAAATGATTCATTTTGTTTAGAGACTCAGAAACAATATATTAATACTATATAAAGAATAATGCTTGATAAATATAAACCGTAATAATTGTAGAGGAAATGTTGCTCCTTATATGTGCTCCTAATATGTTTTCCATGGAAGAGTAATCTTTCTATTTGATGAGGCATTTACTGTTGAATCTTCCCAATGTGATTTATTGTAAACAGTATATTAAATATTATATAAAAGAATAATATTTTACTTGCTAATTATTAAACCGAATATATAAAACTAGAGGAAATGTTGCTCCTTATATATTTTTTATAGAAACATTGAGAAAAATGTTGCTCCTTATATGTTATTCATGGAAACATAGGAAACTCTTTAAGTTGCTCTCTCTTTGAAATTTATTAACAGATATGGAAAGTAATTACAATTCCTTATCTGATTTACGAGCTCTATTTTATCTTCGAATATTCTTTTATGTAATATTTAACATACTGTTCTCAGTTTGCAACTACTTTTACAATGAATCACATTGAGAAAATTCAACAGGTTATGAGTCAACGTCGCTCCCTTTTAGAAATTCCTAAGGAGGATTGGCTTCGTGGTGAGAGTAATTATTTTACTTGGTCAACCCTTATCAAACATTGTTTGTTTGCTATTGACTTTGGTTTTATTGCTTATCTTGAACAAGGAGTTGTTCCAAACGAAGCTAATCTTGCTACGGACCTGACTGATTATTTACTTGTTGTTAGTACTTATGATCAGGTTGTTCATGCCATTCTTTATGGCAGTATTACCAGTACAGTTATGAAGAATCTAACTCAGACTACTCCTGCTACTGCTCGTACTGCGTTTGTTATTCTTCAGCAAAATTATGGACAAGTCACCTATGAACAAGCCTTTGAAAAGTTGATTGCTTTTCACCAAAAGTCGTTCTCGAGTCAAGCTGAGCTTGCTTCTGTTGTTCAAGAACTCTTTGAT
>JANIVW010000131.1:0-11581 GCA_030555995.1 Isabelozyma heimii
TTCTGGTTCTGGTAATGGTTCTGGTAATGGTTCTGGTTCTGGTAATGGTTCTGGTAATGGTTCTGGTTCTGGTAATGGTTCTGGTTCTGGTAATGGTTCTGGTTCTGGTAATGGTTCTGGTTCTGGTAATGGTTCTGGAAATGGTTCTGGAAATGGTTCTGGAAATGGTTCTGGAAATGGTTCTGGTACTGTTATTCAAGGCCATACAACTCTTATAACTATCACTTCTTGTTCCAAGGGAGTATGTACTGCAAAGGAGTCTTCGGGCATTGTAACTGTTGTTACATCAACTGTTGATGGTACGGAAACCTTATATACCACCTATTGTCCAATTTCTACCACAGAAGAATCTGCTCCTACTTCTGGTGCTACTGGCAGCTCTGGATCTTCCAGTTCTAACTCAGGCTCAGGCTCAGGTTCTTCGGGATCTAACTCTGGTTCTGAATCAGGATCCGGATCTAACACAAGCTCGGGCTCAGGCTCAGGCTCAGGCTCTGGATCTTCGGGATCTAACTCTGGTTCTGAATCAGGGTCCGGTTCTAACTCAGGCTCAGGCTCAGGATCTTCAGGATCTAATTCTGGATCTGAATCAGGATCCGGATCTAACTCAAGCTCAGGCTCCGGAGGATCTAACTCTGGTTCAGGATCTTCGGGATCTAATTCTGGATCTGAATCAGGCTCCGGATCTGAATCAGGCTCCGGATCTGAATCAGGCTCCGGATCTAACTCTGGCTCTTCGGGCCCTTCAGACTCAGGATCCAACACTGGCCCAGGATCAGGCTCTTCCGGTTCCACTGCCTCCGGATCTAACTCTGGATCTAGCTCAGGATCTGGATCAGGCAATTCTGACTCTGGATCAGATTCTGGATCTGGATCAGGATCTTCCACCTCTACTACAGTATCTGGATCCTCGAGTTCTTCTGGACTGACAGCTCTGAGCATTGAAACAGCTTATGAAGGAGCTGCGTCTTCATTGTCGGTATCAGTTGCTCTGATTTTTGTATCTTTAGTCTCCATGTTTGTCATGCTTTAGATGACTACATGAAAAGTTGAATATCCCTTCAGTTCTCCAAAAAAAATTTAAATAGTATTATTCGGTTACAAAATCATTCTTATTTGGCTTTCCACACTTCATTCTTCTTCATGATATATTACTTTTTTCGATGGATAAAAACTTTGATAAAAATTATCTAATAAGTCTTCTAATTAATATCATTCTTATTGCTTTTATTAAGGCCACGTGAAGATCTTGTAAGAAATGAAAGTAGAGATGATAGCGATAAAATTTGGTGCGCAAGCTTAGTCAGTGAAATAGTACACATCTATAATTACTTCACCTAGCGCAACTCGTCATGGTTAGTCATTACTAACGGGTAAATTACGTGCTAAGCACTTTTAAACTTTTAATAAGACGAAGAGATCCATTGAAAAACGGGCTCTGGATGTAAAGAAGCTCGGCATTGGCTTAGTTTTCTTATTTGCAAGGACATGTCAAATTATAATAGATTTTCGTACTTTTTCGCGTTTTTTAAAAACTAGCAGAGTTTGTTCTTTTTTGCAACTACTTGTAGATCAGTGATAGAAAAATTTTGTCAAGTTGACAGCTAATGTTCGTCTCACTCTGTAATTAACAGTTTCCTAGATGTCTGTACAAAATAGTGATGTCATTTGCGGCTGAAACGTAATTATTTAGCCATATGATTGCATAGAATTTACGCCTTACACGAGTAATAATTAAGCGTTTATGATTGCATGGAATTTACGCATTTTACGAGTAATAATTAAGGGAGGCAAGGCAATATCAAGCATTTTTCTATTGTAACGGTGAGAAATCCCGTTTGTTTAAGAAAGCAATAACTACTATAGTCTTAACTTAGCTACATAGCTAACTCCAAATGATGCTTACCTTAGAAGTTGAATCCCTTTCTAATGTCACGCCTTTGGCAGTGCGTAAGTAAAAGGCTGCTTGTTCTCAACTTAATTATTTTTAAGAGTGAATAGATATGATAAAGGCAATAGCTTATTCACAAGATTTTTCCGTGGTCAGAGCTCGCGGTTTTGTGGGGTATTGTAAATTATGTACTGTATGCGAAATAATTCCATGTTATTGACCACTAAAAAATTATTTAAAACGTGCAGTACGCTTTCACATCAATTGAACAAGATAAAAAATACTCTGAAGGCTTTAATAGAACAATAAAGATTTGCCTTGCACGTTGACATTTTTCTTGGGGCTCTCATTAACATTCTCTTGATACTTCGAGGCATTAGGTGCGATTAAGGAGTCACACGAGGTAGAATTAAGCACAGCTTATGACGATCACCAGGAAGGAAGCCCTTGGATTCAGTAAAGGTGTCCGAAACGAAATAGCTTACTTTAACCTCATTCGTTATCAGCAAATTTAGTATTAGGATGTGACCCTGGACCGTAGCCATCCATTGTACCCTTCCCAACGCATTTTATCCCTCCCAAGCATATGGCACATAACGGGCCTCTCCTTAAACAGTTTATAGCACCTATACATTTATGTATTGTGCTCTCTTAGCAAAAGATGAGCCAACATCTGGAGTCACGGATGAACTACTAATCATTAAGAATTCAACGGGTCCAATCTCTTCCATGCTTTGTATGGTATTAGCCCTCAGCTGTTGAACTAATTGGCAATAGTCGATGGACGGATCATAGAATTCATAGGACAATAATAATGAGTCTAAAGTTTGAGTATCTTCCACTTTGGGTAAAGAATTGGGTTGGAACCAAGGTGGTAATTCTAATAAATCTGGGTGCCTATATTTGACCACAGAGTAATTTCCAATTGATAACCATACATCATTAGCACTTGTCTGCCAGACCATCCCCAAATACTCCAAAGCACATAACGTAGTAGCATTTAAGTTGCTGAGACCTTCGCTGTATTTAGCATTGACATTCGCAAATTGATAAACAACATTCGGAGCAAATGATTCTACACAGCAGCAGGCTAGTAAAAATACTAGGAAAATCATAACTAGAAGAGAAGAGAAATTTGGATGAGTAAATAATTTTCAGAAATTTCAGGGAAGTGGTTGA
Organism: Isabelozyma heimii; assembly: GCA_030555995.1. Taxonomy (NCBI): domain Eukaryota; kingdom Fungi; phylum Ascomycota; class Pichiomycetes; order Serinales; family Metschnikowiaceae; genus Isabelozyma; species Isabelozyma heimii. The sequence continues at coordinate 3,071 of JANIVW010000131.1, forward strand.
CTCTTAAGTACTTCTCCTGTCAAAAGGTGAAAATCTTGGATCAATATGTGATATAAAAAAATGGGCTAAGGATTTAAAAGAAAATGCGGCTTAAGCATGATTGGCTTTCTTTGGAAAAATATTTGTATGATATGACATTCTAAAGAAATAACTATTTCAATAGATAAAATTAGATATCTATAGCACTCCAAGTACCAGAGCTAAAAAAAGATTAGTTTCCTATTTGAGGAGAGAGGGGTGTCAAAGTTTATTACTTCATGTTTTAATCCTGATTTAAGTGTTGAGTGGTATTTGACATTTTTGAGATAGTACAGCTGTCAATCTCTATTCCGCAACGTCTTAGGTTAGGAATCCTCTTATTGTTTTCTTAGATAGTACCAGCTTCTTAGTGCTACTGATCACCTTTGTTACGGACTTATACGACCAATTTGATTACGGCCAAATGTTAAGCAATTTTAACTTTTCGCCTCATAATATACGGCATGATTCTCTTATCTTGAGCTCGTTTAAACTCTTATTGAGTCAATAAGACTTAAAATACTGCAAATGTAAAAGTAGTTAAGTTAAGTGACACAAATAGAATAACTATGTACATGTAACAGTGGCCTCTTAGTGTGTGTAGCTAACAAAAGGTATTATGATACTCTTTCCTAATCTGAAGGTCCCTTCTACATTACCTTGCGTATGTCGACAGCCATTCAGATTAGTGTCTACTATAAATTCAGGCGTTCTATCCCTTGATGATCGCCTCCTTAGGGGTTGTTCCCCAGTGTTCTCGTCTCTTAATTATACAGCTAAAAGTACATAGTTAGTCTAATACAACTTAACTACTTTTACAACTTATTTTACTTTATCTGTAAAAGTGTCTAAATCTTTCGGTAGCGCAATATAGTATCACTATGTACTTTTAACTGTAGAGAATAGAATCGAGAACACTGTAGAAACCGGAACGAATGGTGTTCGCTCTAAGGAGGAAAGCCTGTATTTATAGAGAAATCCTTGAAAGGCTTATCATGGAATTTATGACTCACCCGAGCCATTGACTATGGAGATTACCCTTGTTGGCTGCAAACAAGTGATTGGAACAGAATATTGTTCAATCAACCTAAAATTTCCCCTTTATAGAATCCTTTTATGAGTTAAAGGACTAACAAACCCTGAAGAAAATAAATACATGTTTCATTCTTAAATTCCATAGCTAAGCTCGGCCTTCTACCTTGTCCAAGACACAATGGTTTAACCTACCAACTGTCTCAATAAGTTGTAAGTCGTGAGACATACTATTGTGCAATAACCATTCAAGTCAGCACTGCATATCAACATGTTTACCGTTACAGTTCGATAAAAACTGGTGTATCGCTGAAGCAAAGTCATCTAAAATAATTTGTAATGGCCAGAACCATATTTTGGCTTATCAATCACAACAATACTGAAGCTTTTGTTATCTGATTGCATACCCTTACTGACAATAATGTATTAGTATCGTTTAAGTTGGGCATTTCATGTGTGCCTCGTGTAGGATTCGTTCGTATTTAATGATTTTGTATTCTAAATAAACATTTCTAAAAGTTGAGTAGATTAGTAAAGTGGACAAGAATATTACACCCACTGTAATGAGGTTCTTGTTTTTACACTTTTGGCTATTGATTTTCATCTTGATGTTTAATACATTTAAAGACACATTATAAAAAAAAGTGCGGATTATAGCCATATTATAGAAAATAGAATAAGGTAGTAGGAGTTGGATTAGCCTTTACCGAGTACTTTTAGATCGTCACAGCCTTCTAGAATTACGCGCTGAAAAACTCCGCAAGGCAACAAGAGATACGGTCATAAATGTTTCATACCTCATCTTGATTTAGTACGAAGTGTCCAAATAAAATAATACGATATTCCAACAAGCCTCAAGTAAACATGTGGAGAAATAACTTTTCAGATAACGTGTCAGATATCTTGTCTTGCAAGCTTGTTGAATTGTACAAAAAAGATAAAGACTTTTGGAAGAAAGCAACGCACAACAATTATGTCAAATCAGTACGTTTCTTACGCCTAGCTGCTATATTTCTTGCATTTACGAGTGAAACAACGATATTTACCTTTTTGCTACTTATCTACTCTTCAAAACTGTCTCAATGAAAGTGGCATTTTATAAATAGTCGGCGAATCTCGGTAAAAACTTCGACACTCAGATACAATAAAACTTTTGTATCTTATAACCAATAATGATAAAATTGCCACAGGTTTAGGCTCAGTGATAAAAAATTGTGCTTGCGCATGGGATGCCTCAAGTGCCTCGTAGATCTGTAATCGCCTCCTACCAAAACGATTGGTATGTGCCTACACGTGTGACTAGTTCAACTTTTCAATGTTACAAGTCAAGAGGAAACTCATTGTTACGATGTAAACATATTTCTCAATAACCCTAAGGAGAAATTGAAATTTGAATGATTCTCTGGTACACTTATTTCCCAGAAGACAGTGCCTATTGTGATTGATAATGATGCATGAACTCTCAGTTAACTCGGTGTTGAAAAACTGAGGGTTGTCCTCCATGAGATCCCAGAGTCACGAATGGATGCTTTTATTTCGATTTTTGTATTAAGCATACTATCACATAGAAATAAAAAAGCCTATTTGCTTTTAATTGATCCCTTTTTTCTGCTGGATCCGGCATTTTAAAACTCTGTCTACATCATTTTGAAAAATGAGTGTCTCACATGAAAAAGTTTGTTGAGCCCACAGAGATTTTAAAAGAAGATTTTTTGTCTCTTTATTGTAATTTTGAAGTTAATTCTCTGATGTTGAAGACATTGTTTTGCATTGCTTGGTACTTCTATCTTTGCAAGTGTATTAGGCTCAATGAAAACTTTTATGGTTTCACACCGTATAATGAAGTTCAGAACCCAGCTTTGCTTGATAAGAGAGGAGAAACTTCTGAAATTCAAACTTTGGGTGGTGGTGCTACAGTTATCGTAGTTGCTGCTACAGGTGTTTGGACTACTGTTACTATAGGTGGCTGTGTTTCGTGTGCCTGGACAGCTGGAGCTAATGCCCCTGGTTGTGTGCTATGTGCCACTGGTGGTACAATAGGTACTTTAGCTGCAAGTGCAATTTATTTCCTTTAGGGCCACCGAAATAAAGGCTGGAGGCAGTATCACGGGAATTACTTGCCTATAAGGATGATGTTAACTGCAAGGTCTATAACTCGATACTTATGGTTAATGAGGAATTATAAAAGAGCCCTAAAGAAAAGCTGAAGAATATTATTTTACGCTTCAGTAGTGCCGTAAGATGAGGTGGTTCACTCAAAATGTAACCTTGAGATCAGAAGTGATATATAGCGATGACAAATTGGAAGGAGATCAATAAAAACCCCTTTTAACTTTTCTTTTCAAACATATGTGCGTGTAGATGCTATTTGAATTGTATTGGCATACCCACTTGGATGGTCCATTGATTGGACATATTATTTTCGTGAGTTTGTAAAAGGAACTATCATTAAGTAACACAATGGGAATTGAGAGACGATAACACTGGGGGAAAAACCCAGAAACAAGGTATTCATCAAGGAATTTATAGTAAGTTCAATAGCATAACATTATTTGTTAGCATCTCACCTTTTGTTAGCTACTACACACTCGTGACCTAAGGGCTCTGTTGAGTGCCTACGAGGTGCCTAGGTGGGACATGAGGATGACATGTACTTGTACAGTGTAGATACAGGTCGAAGGAGTGATAAAAATGAGGAACGACTCCTGGCAAGCGATATCATGCCGTACAAAGCTCATTGACTTTAGGCGAGCTGAGCTGAGACGATTGGGAAGGGGTTCTTGAGGGAATTGAGTAAGGTAAACTACGGAAACTATGAAATATAAATAGAAATCTTTTATAAGTTAACGAACTAACAAACTCTGAAGAGAATAAATACAATTATATCTTCAAATCTCCATACCTGATCTCGTTCACTATCTTGTCCAAGAGAAAACAGTTAACATATTAACTGTCAACATAGTCTTAAGTCGTATATAATAAACTGTATTTCCTTCAGCAAAAGACAGTAAGCCGAAGTAGGTTGGAGATTTGAAGATTAAGTTGTATTAAATATATTGTACCTTTTGTTAGCTACATACGTGACACTAAGAGGCCACTGTTACATATATATAGATATATATTATTCTCTGGCTTGAGTATTCCTTATCTTCAGGAAGTAAATCCTTAATTCCAAAATTCAAGATATCTTGTGGAAATCTTTGCTTATTTATGTTATTCTGTATCCCCTACTTCTCCCTAACAAAATCCCCCTTTTCGCTTTTCAGGCTTCTCATTGGTCACTAATCCCTCATTCTACATGTTAAGACTTTCCTTTACATGGCTGCAAATTGATATCAGTTGGTTAACCCAATTTGGTTATTATCTCAGAATTTTACAGGTTTTTTCTCAACAGGCTCGCTGTTACAGAGTTGTATCTTTCTGGATTACATTTAACTATCGAGCCAGCTGCAGTGGTGATACTTGCCTTATCTAGGGGCCGAAATAAGCATCTACCAAATGTTGTCATTCATTCTGAGCGACTGACGTTAGATTAAAAAGAAGCAACTTTAGCCAGATGGCGAATTATGACACGTAGAAATATCGAAAATGAAATGCATGTGGGTAAATCAAATGAAAGTACAGGGATGTTCTTTCTTTTCGCAACCTCGCATTATCTGTTACACTGTACTGTAAATCGTTCAAAGTAAAATGGGAGGCAGGCTGACAAACTCTACCAAATACAACTGACTTCAACACGAATATGATTGACATGAGCTTCAAACACCTATCCTGTCGACGAGTTGGTTACAAGCTATTTACATCTTTGAAGTAAGTTCATTAATCTTTCATTGAAGAAGGGCCATTCTTCGCTTTTTCTAGAATTCTGTGCACTCATAAGCTGCTTTCCCAACGTTATTTTCAATTCTCGGCAAGAGATTGATAAATTCGACTGCTAACACCGCTACCAGTGTATCAATCTATAGCGAAGTCGTACACAAGGGAAATATAATTATATCCTTCATGAGTTATCTGAAGACTCTTTTGGACTATCGACATGTGGCTGGTAATTTTAAGGAGTTTTCTGCATCCGTGGGAAAAGAGCATATCAACCGTGATGCACTGTGGCTTTGATGATGGTGATGAATTAATAAATTGGGCATATATGTATTATCAAAGGGTGTGCTGCTCTTCATTTGTAGCCCCACTACATTGTGGGAGAGGTTATCGGGCGTATGCAATAGAATCAATCGCAGCCGACCAAACCCGAAAGTTGTTTACCATAGCTTCAAATAGGCATAAGGATCCAAAAACGGCAAAGTATAGCATAAAGTTTTTGAGACTAATAGCGAAAAAGATTTATGTGACATCAGAGTAGGTGGAACAAAATGGGTGCCTATTGGGGTCTTTTGAAGCCATTGATTTTTTCATCAGACCATAAAAAGTTTAAAAATGCAAACAAACTTTCGAATATATCGGAATGGGAAAATTAATAAGCTCCCAAAACAGTCTTCATTGGGAATATTTTGAGACTTATCATTATCGCTCAGTGCTGAAGTCATCAGTTCGTGCAAGTTGTGCTTGTCTGTATGGTAATGCAACACATTATTTCTCTCATGCTCTTTCAGGTGCCTGTCGGGATGCATAGTATTGAACAATAACTATTATGCGAATCAGCTCAACCTCGTTTAATTTTCTGTCTGTTATATTTTTAGAAAACTAGCGCTTCTTTTCTGTCCACTTTCTTTATTTTCTGACTTTTGGGTGCAAACTTTATTTAGTTTGAGTTAGGCTTTATGCATTAAAGGACAATTGGAGTTCCGAGACGCCGATCCATTGATTGCTCGATTACAGATTCATTTGAAACATAAATAGAGGTGATAAATATTCCTAACAAACCAATTGACCTGAAATGAAGGCACCTGTGCACAGCGTTTGGATTTGAATTCTTCCATTTGAAAATATTTACATTATTCATTAATGTGATAGATGTAATATCCCATCAAGTCGACAGAATTTGTGAACCACGTTACTATCAAAATTGGTAAAGGGAAAGGATAGAGTTTTCCAGTTTTGACGAACCGAGATTGTATACTCGAGAATCGAATGCACTGTAATGCCTTCAATATTTATTGCGATTGAGAGTAAATTTATAAACTTTAATCCCTGATTTGTGCTGTGCTATAAGTGAGTACCTTGATATCTTAGCTTAGCTGGTCAAGAAGAATAGCTTAAAGCCTAGCCTGCCTGTTTGGTGGGAATTGAACGCAAAATGGATTGCTAATTTGTATTTGGGTGCCTAATAACGGTTTCAAAGTGACTACGCACATAATCCATTTGAGCATCCATTTGAGTGTAAGCAAACTATACAGATTCATATCTACATGTGGAATGACGTAAAAATCGAAAACGAATGGATCTGCACGTTTTTGCGGGAAGTCATTGGGATGGAACATTAATGGGAATCTCATGCAAACTTGTGGGATACAATGCGGAACAAATGAAATAACTTTAATGCATTTTTTTTAAAGTTATCATTGAACTTGTCAATTCAACTAAGTGAAATAAATTAATTACTGCTTTGTTCTATATATAGGTTTAGGAATTTTCGGACAGATTAAAAAGGAGACAGATCCTTAAGAGCATTGCTTGCCTTGATAAAATAATGCCCAATGTTATAACACTTACAATATAGTTCATACTTCTCCGGTCTACACATGACCATATTCCCATTGGAAATGCTTAGTTCATACCTGGGCTTATTATTTTCTCATACATGTTTAGGAGCCATTCTATGTATGGACCAGAATGACGCAAAATGCATGAAAACACCTAAAAAATGCCAAAAACGAAGCTTTTTTTTTGGCCCCAAATTAGTGATTAAATTGGGCCATCAATTGAAGTTCTTTTGATCATGAAGTATGACTAAGCGTCGAACCAAAAAGCATGAATTTTTTTGTCTCAACAATGTTTTGTTACTTAAAATTCTATATAAGAACTGTCTTTTCCTAATTTTTAAATATACAAATATACATTTTCATTTCATTTATAAAAAGTATCAAATCAGCTAACTTAAATTACCTATCAGATGCTTAATGGAATTTTTATTTTTGCTTGCTATTTTTATCTTGCCAAGTGTGTTAGGCTTAACCTTTTTGATAACCATGTCGATAATTCATCGGCAGTCGGTAAACCACTAATTGATCCCGAAAACTTCCATGGTATTGCAGTTCGTGATGGTGTCTACAATTCAACTTTGCTTGTTAGAAGAGGAGAAACTGCAGAAATAGAAGCTCTGGGTAGCGGTGCTACAGTAGTTGTAGTAGCGGCAGCTGGCGTTTGGTCTACTGTTACTATAGGTAGCTGTGGTTCGTGTGTATGGACAGCGGGAGCTAATATCCCTGGTTGTGTTATATGTGGTGGTGGCTTAATAGGTAGCTTGATAACTGGGGCCATTGCTTGTGTTAAAGGCAATGGTTGCGGTGGTAGTGGTAGCGTTAGAGTGAATGGCCGAATGGATAGTGGGATTGACTTGCATGATTACCATGAAGATGATAGCTTCAAAACTTATAAGTTCAGCATCGATGAACATGAAGGGTTCACTTTATATGCTAACATATCAGCCTCTAAGATGCATATTGTCTCGTCACCGGCACACCATTTTGAGGGCATGAGCACGGAGCAGGTATTTGCAGAGGTGACAAGCGATAAACATAAGATTAATCATAAAAGAGATAATTACGATATAGAATGGTTAAGTTATGAGTTCGATAACTGGAATCGAGACTTGACATATGCATTTGACAACGCATATGAGAGCAGTGAAGGCTACATAAAGGAGCATGCTGCAGCTGCACTTGCCGCAGGAGGTACGACTAAGTATTGCATGTCGTTGGCAATTGGTGCAGACGATAATTCATTTCAAAATGCAATTCATGGTGAGATGTATACAAATAATTATGGAGGTGTTGATTCATTCTGTAACCAAAATGATGATGATTCTCATGCAAATGTTGATTGCAATGCGCACTGGGATGCTGACGGTAACAGCTTTATGGAGTGGGGATGCTAAAGTGGAAATTCTTCTCGCTTTTACCTCTTCTCTGCATATGCCAATACGCACACCTACCATGCAAAAGTAGTTTAATAAAAAAATAAAGTATAATATCTGTCACTAACACGCTTCGAGCCGGTCCCTTAGTTGAATATTCACAGGGAGTGTGTTGAAGAGTAGAAATTTTATAGTGAGTAGGCATTGTGTAATTTACGTACTAATTGTGTTTGTGTAAGATAACGGTATCTTGTATCTTGTATATGTATTCGTTTTTCAAAACGTTACTCTTCTAAACCTTCCTCCTAGGTCTTTTCCAGTCCTTTATATACAAGTTCTAATACACGACTCTGACCTATATTCACAGGGAGTGGGAGGTACGGATCTATATTCACAGGGAGTGGGAGGTACGGATCTATATTCACAGGGAG
>JANIVW010000132.1:0-10233 GCA_030555995.1 Isabelozyma heimii
TCGCTCTCGTGTTTGGCCTTTAGAGAGAAAAAAAAAAAGACGTCTCTGATTATCTTCTTCATTCTTCTTTTGACTTCAAGTCTTCTTTAGTGTTGTTATCTTCCCCTTTGACTTCCACACCAATCTAATTCCCTTACTGGTGCTCTGTCTTGCATTTATTTGGTGCTACGGTTTTTTTTGTCGAGAACGTTCGTTATACAATTTTTTTTTTCTTTAGATCGATAGTAAGAAGGTCAGAATGTCAAGTATTTATACTTCCGACATTAAGCATCATAGAAAGGCTCCTCCTCCCCCAGGATCGGCTAACAATGGATTAGCGGCGGCAGCTGCAGCAGCAGCAGCAGCAACTTCATCATCTACTGTTAAAGGTGGCATGTACTCAACTCAATACTCCGATCCCATTTCCAAGACCCTTCCTTCCTCTTCGTCTATTCAACTTAACATCAATTCCAACAAACGTCAGTCGGGCTGGGTCCATGTGAAGGATGATGGTATATTCACCTCGTTTCGATGGAATAAACGGTTTATGGTAATTAATGACAAGACCCTTAATTTTTACAAGTCTGAACCAATCACCCATGCTACTTTTGATAGCTCCATGAATACCAACGTCCCCGACCTATCATTCCCATTGAATCTTATCAGTAGTATCAATTTAAGACCTAATTCCGGTTATACCAAAACTTCAGAGACTTTTGAGATTATTCCTAAAAACAACAATAAACCCATGCTAATTTCAATTAAATCCAACAATGATTATTTGGATTGGTTGGATGCATTTACCACTAAATGTCCCCTTATCAACATTGGAAATCAAAATGCTTCAAATGTTCTTAGTGGGAATGCTGGTGTCTCTAATCCAATCAATTTTACCCATAAAGTCCATGTTGGTTTCGATCCCGCCAGTGGTAAATTCACCGGGTTGCCAGACACTTGGAAGAATTTATTGCAACATTCCAAAATCACTAATGAAGACTGGAAAAAAGATCCTGTTGCCGTGATTGAAGTTTTGGAATTTTACTCGGACATCAACGGAGGAAACTCGGCAGCATCAACGCCAAATAACTCTCCTGCCATAAACAAAACCTCTGCTAATGGTAAGAACAACTTACAAGAATGGACAAAACATCCAACTGGCAAACAGAACCAAGCAACTAACAACATAAATGGTGATTTCAGACCTTCAAGAGCTCCTCCAAAACCTCCAGCTCCGTATCATTTAAACCATCCTCAAAATAGAACTGATGGTGACGGTAACACTATTTCACCTCTCCACAATTTGTTGAATAATTCAACCACCAACAACAGCTCCGCCACCAACAATTATAATTCAAAGAGCAACAACTTGAACACTGAGGAGAAGAAATCCAACGATTTGATCCCCGTAAGAAAAGCACCTGTTCCTCCCCCTGCATCAAACAAGCTCAAAACATCACAAAATGCTACCACTGGATTGGGTATTACCACTACTACCCAACCTAACAATTATGTCCCTAAACAAAGTCCCCCTTCTGTTCCAAAGGGCTATAAGCATGCTGGTGAAAATGCTACTGCTAAATATGCAACTCCTCCATTGAGTGCTCCATCTAATAATGGTCCAAATTACATTAAACCATTTGGATTGACCTCCAACAATCAACAGCAACAACAACAACCACAGAAACAACAATATACCCCCTCTAACAAAACCGGCGTAAACATCAAACCTATTGCCACTAACCACAACGAACAACCAATCAAGCCCCTTCAACCACGTCAACCCAACAACCAGCAGACCCAGAAAACAAAGGCTTCCAACCCACCAATGGGGCCAGTTCCAACTAAGACCGCTAAACAAATCAAGAAAGAACGGGAAAGGTTGAATGACATGCAAATAATTGCCAAGTTAAAGACCGTAGTTAATAATAATGATCCAACACCATTATTCAGAATCATTGAAAAGGCAGGACAAGGTGCTTCTGGTGCAGTTTATTTGGCAGAATCATTAATCCGAGGACAGGATCATAGAAAAGTGGCTATTAAACAAATGGATTTGAATGTTCAACCTAGAAAAGAATTGATCATCAATGAAATTTTGGTGATGAAGGACTCACAACATAAGAATATTGTAAACTTTTTGGATTCTTATCTTCGAGGCACTTCTGATTTATGGGTTATCATGGAATATATGGAGGGAGGATCATTAACAGAAGTTATTGAGAATAATGAATGTAAATTAAGCGAAAAACAAATAGCCACGATTTGTTTTGAAACGTTAAAAGGTTTACAACACTTGCATAAAAAGCATATTATCCATAGAGATATTAAGTCCGATAATGTGTTATTGGATGCCAAAGGAAATGTGAAGATTACTGATTTTGGATTCTGTGCCAAATTAACTGATCAAAGAAATAAAAGAGCTACAATGGTGGGTACTCCATATTGGATGGCACCAGAAGTTGTCAAACAAAAAGAATATGACGAGAAAGTTGACGTTTGGTCCTTAGGAATCATGACAATAGAAATGATCGAAGGTGAACCTCCATACTTAAATGAAGAACCTTTGAAAGCACTTTACTTGATTGCAACCAATGGTACACCAAAGTTGAAAAAGCCAGATTTATTATCAAATTCTATTAAAAAATTCTTATCCATTTGTTTGTGTGTTAATGTCATGTATAGAGCCCTGACAGATGAGTTGCTTGAGCACTCTTTTATTCAACATAAATCCGGAAAAATCGAAGAATTGGCTCCATTACTTGAGTGGAAACAAAATCCTCAACACAGTAACTTCAGCGATGATGAATAAAAACAGCAAAGGAGCCTACAAAGTAGCTTAATAGAAGCAAAGGAATAAGCCTACTTGATAATGGTCAATTTGTTAATGTTTCAGACAATATTCTCCATCTTATTTATTGTTATTAGGTTATCTTCCTATTCTACATTTTATACTTTTTATCCATCGATTCTTATGACTTTTGTAGAGAGAGCGGTTTGTTGACCCTTTCGATTCTGCATTCGCAGAAAGCACGATTCTATCCCCATAGTCGACTCACTATGCAAACAAATCTACAATCTGTTCTCTACGAAACCTACTCTCTGTTCTCTACGAAACCTACTCTCTGTTCTCTACGAAACCTACTCTCTGTTCTCTACGACAGCTTTCTTGGTATTTTTTTTGTTTTAGTCTTCACTTTGAACCATGCGTCATTGCATAAAAAAATTACCATTACGTAACGATACCGGGCAATAAACACTAACTGGAGATCGGAGTTGCTGCAAATAAAGTTGGTTGCTTTCCATCGACCACATCACAGTTGCAAATCCAGTCATGAAAAGGCTATGGGACTGTTGGTAAGATATTGTCGACCGTAAACCATATATGACTATTTTCTTCACCACTGTTTAGTTATACACTCTAACGCACAGGAGCAAATTTTGTGCTCTTCCATTACGACGACAGTTGCTGATACCGGATCATGTGGTATATACATCGGCTACTAAATTCATCTATTGTACCGATATGTGCCTGCCGACAGGCTGTCATCGGCCGTGGCTTGTGCCGACTGGATGTGCTTATTGCTTGCCGCATAGTGGCACAGAAGTGGACGCATTTTGAAAGTGATAATTTCCCATCAAATGAGTGGGGGTTTTTCACAATGCACAAAAAACGTTTTCATTAAGCTTTTTCAGTGCCGATTTATAAACTCAAAACTTTATAAAGTACATCGCAGTGCAGCTCAAATCAGAAGATATTATGTGGCAGCGAAAAGCGACAACTCACCCCCATTATGATGGGAAAGTGTTTTACTCTATGACGGAATTTTCTGTTACAACAGGAATGTAATGCAGTATCAGGATTTTTCATTTCTTTTTGTTTTGTCATGCTTCTCTTTCTCCAAAACGAGCATCAAAGAATGTCTTTACTAATACAGCAAAAAAGCGAATTCCGTGATTTACCCTTCTTTAGTTTCTATTTTTTTTATTATGTATGCATTTATTATCCCAGGATGCATGTAGGTGCTTGCTTATTTCATGACACAAGCACCCTGGTTGAACTTCGATACAATACAGTAAACCCCGGAATCGAAGGGGGGTTGGAAAGATGGATCCTGTAAGATTCCTTACCAACAGGTAAAACACCCGTAGTGCTTCTAGCACGCCGTTGAGAGAAACTTCCACTCCGTTAACCGTTATTTCTCGGTAGGAAAATAATAGGAAAAAATATCTGAACAATACAGGGAAAAAAAAAAGAAGCCTAAAATATTTTGGAGAACCTATTTTTTAGGGTTTTCTGCGAGTTTTCCTGACTCGTTTAATTTTTGCTAAGTTCAAGTGGCCTTCTTCTTACTTTAACCTTTTGTGGTCGGCGTCAACTACATCTGTTTGCATTTCAACCAACATATCTTGCTTGGAATCATGCTGTGTGCTAAACCCGATTTTGCTGATAAAAAGCACATATGTTGGAAGTAGTTGAGATGCATGTACGGTGGTTTTGTGACCAGCGTGATCTCTCTTTCGCTGCTCATGAATATGCCTAGGAAGAAAATATTGTTTGCTGAGCAGAACGCTATTGTTCGCAAGCTATGATGAAATTCACAACTACGAATGACACCATTGGTAACAAGGCATCGGGGGGAACAATCTGCAATCATGTAGATATAGACTGCAAGTTTTGAGAAATTCAACCATGTCTCAAATTTACAGTTTCAACACAAAAAGCCATTGGCATCGGATTTAACGTTCAAAGCTCGGCCCGGTCTTAATTTTTTTTAAAGTTTTAATAATTCTATCAAAAAGCTTATTCGGTCATACGATTGTGCATGGGTTAATGTAATGTTTCAAGCACCTCAACGTTATCTTGCTGTGTTGGGCACCAAGCTTTCAATTGTCTCGGCTTCCTGCTCTGCCATGGTCTAGGTCGTGCTGTACCTAAAAACAACAGGCCATTGATCTACAAGAGGAGGAGTTGTGCTGATGAATTTATGTAGAGGAAAATTGCCTGCACGATTCTGCAGCAGAGTCTTGGGAATGGGAGTGTAGTACACGTTTTGGAATGTGAGTGAGTACATAATATAACCCCCAGAAAGCAGCCAATGTCAGAGGTTGAAAATATGCCAAAATAACCGGACCCCAAGGATTAGGGTTTATTCCCAACGCCCTGGGGGAGGTGAACCAGCATGTTTATTTTTTTCAAATCCATCTACGGTCCATCACTAAGCGCGTATTCAGAGTGTCAAGTGCATTAAACGTAAATGAACAGAGAATCTTCAATAGTGGTGTGAGTTTGAAGTATCAATTTTGGCTGCGATATCCTTCCTTAGCCCGTCATGCATCCAATTGCCCTAGATTGTGTTCAGCCCTACAAAATATCGCTTGCAGAATGTTGACCTCGGACAGAATGTACAGCGAGGAGGATATTCACATATAGATTACCTCTGGTGCGATATAGGCCCTTGCGGCCTTATCATTCCCGGGAAGATTGAAGGCCAGGAAATTTGTGTTCCACGCATGAAAATTTTCTTCACATGACAATTTCCTAGGAGCCAGAAGCCAACAAATTGCAAAAAAAAAAAAAAAACAAAAGACCTAGATTAGCGCAATTGCCTTGCTGTCATGTTTATGTTGTTCATTAAATGCATCTGATTTTGATGTTTCAGACGGGAAACTAAAGCCAAGTAGTGGAAGAGAGGAAAAAAGAATCAACAAAAAATAAAATGGAAGACTCGAAAGAAGCTGCTCGTATGTTTGTGGCAATACTTTCTTTTTTTTTTTTTGCCACGATTCGATTGGTGAACAGATCATGGCATATAGCATGCAGTTCAACTGTACTGGTCTTAGGGCTCCTCACCAAGTATCAGTGGTGTACCCAGTTCACAACCATAGGCAGCAGGCCAGGGAAAAAAAAAATTTTTTTTTTTTTGGGAGTTATTTTTATCCCTTCTTCCTGTTCCATGTGCTATGCATACTGCATAACGCGTTATGTAGGTTTCTTTTATTTTTTGACAAATCTTAGAAATATGCATTTTGAGGATTAACGATACATTTTGGGAAGTAGGTCGTTACATAGTGCGAGAGAACGAGAGAAAGAGAGGGGGGGGCCGTGAGGAGATACCTAAAACAAGAAGCCACCCCAAGGTTAGAAATTTTCACCCTCCTCCAAGACATGCTGCTATCCGGCTTATTCCAGAACACGTCAAAAAAAAATAACACCCGATTCGGTTCGATTGCCTATTTGAAACACCCACCGGCCTATGGAAAATAAACCGGCAATAGGTGTCTCGAAGTGCAGCTGGAGTTGGGGGGCCTAATTAGTGTATTGGATTGGTTATAAAGTATGTAGAAGAGATTAATTACTGAGTAGAATAAGAGATGAATATAGTACAATAGCTAGCCAAGAGATTGACAGCTTATCATCACTTCAATTAAGAAAAAAAAAAGTCATTTACACATTTCCAACACTAAAAGCTTAAAATCAAGCGTTTCGAAGTGAAAATAAAAAAACATGAACAAGTATGGCGATTTTGCCTTGCTGAACGTTGAAGGCTGCTGGCTGCTATCAATTCTGATCACACCAGCTATCTCCTTCATCAGTTGGATCTAGAGTAACCCGTACCTCCCGTGACATAGGACGGTTGGCCAGCAGCATCTTCGCCGGTGATGGTGGGGTTGGAGGGAATGTGGTGGTGGAAATTGGACGCTTCCGTGGCCAAAGGGTCCTGGTTAAGAACCGCCGGCGCAGAATTGACATAGCCACCTGAGTTTAGCCCGTTGTTGTTTGTAGTTGTAGTAAACCACCCACCGTTATTACCTCCTGCGCTGCCAGTTCTAAAGTGGTTCTTTTGAGTGACTCCGCCCAAGATACCTGAGCCTCCGTGGAGCATACCACTGCCGATGGACGACACAGACCCATTGGAGTTACCGCTGACGGAAAACTGGTCGCTGGACGCCAGAATGGATCCATAGTGGTGCTGTTGCTGCTGCTGTTGCTGCTGCTGTTGCTGTTGCTGCGGAGGGTACATTTGCTGTAAATGTTGTGGAGGAAATGGAGCAAAGTGCTGGGGCTGAGACTGGGACGGAGCATGCGACTGGGATGGTGGCTGGACCGGAGACTGTGTGGCAATGTGAGAGAAGGTGTTGTTGGTGTTGGAGTCGGGCATCTGATGAGGGAGGTAGTTGCTAGTGGGGAATTGTTGCGGAAGCATGTAGCCATTATTGTAGAACGACAAGGTGGAACCAGAACCTGATTGACCGGAGTTGGAGCTGACAGGAACACTCAATGGACCGCCGTTGGGTCCGTGGGAAGAGTTGGTGAAAGGGTTGATAAACGTGAGTTCATTGGAGGTAAGGTTTCCTCCAGTGGTGCTGGGGTCGTCCTCTCTTTTCATGGCACCATTGTTACTGGCGCCATACGGTTGATGGGGCTGGGCCAAGTAGTCGTCTGACTTGTAGGAATGGTAATTTTGAGGACCGTTGGTATTTTGCAACCCAGGAGGTAAGTGATTGAGCTTCTGCTGGCCCGAAATGAACTGGTTGTTGAGCCCAGATTGTGGAGGGGGTAATTGGTTGTGAGGACGGTTCATTGGAGGTTGCTGCAAGAGAGACATGTTCTGTAATTGGTAGTTGTTATCTAAGAAATAGTAGGCTTCATCTTCAATAGGAATCTTACCACCTAATGATGATTCTTTGATAGCATCCCAGAGAGTATTGGATATGCTTATGTTCTTCAAGTCAGACTCCGAGGGTCTTTGCAATTTCCCGTTCAAAACATCATCGGCATTATAGTAGCTGATTAGGTGAATCGTTTGGCTTTCCTCCTTCTTGTCCAAATTGACATCCTTCGTCACCGAAGTTAACGAGAGAGTCTTCTTGATTAATCCTTGATCTTTGAAGACGTACGAGGTGACCAATGATCCAACCAAGTTCTTATTGTTGTAGTCATCATGGCCATTCAACCCCATATTGGAGTTGTTCACATTTCCTATCGAAGGATCATGGATGTTATCGTGAGACGTTGGTTTTATCTCCGACTTTGTGCTTGTCTTTCTCTTTTTCTTCTTCTTGTCATCCTTTTCACTTAGACTGTGCTTGTCTAATTCTCTATATACCAAAAATCGTCCCAAGATTCTTGATGGGGACCATGCGATTCCATCGGTCCATCGTTTGATTCCGGATCTTTCTTCAATGAAAACAAATACATTCCCAGATTTGATAAGAGAAGGACGTTCTCTTTCATGGGGTCTTCTTGAAACAAGATCTAATTGTTTATCAACAATTGCTTGAATAATAAGTAAAGCGTCTTTGGTTGAACCAACGTATCCGTAGTATGAGGGAGTAAGTTTTGCAGTTGACATTTTGGAAACTTTTTTTGCATTTAATGACAATTATAGGAGAACTTTGATTTGTTGATGATTAAAATTAAACTTCTTCTGAATAAATCAATTGGTATGGAGTAGTAGAATGATATTTTTTGCTTGAACTAAAAAATGGACCTCTCAAGTATAGAACAATATTAAATAACAAAAGGATTATTCTTTATCTGTTTGGGTAAAAAAAGATTGTAAGGAAAGAATTGAATTGAAAGTCGTATAGAAAAATGCTTGATATAGATAAAAAAAAAAAAAAACAAAAGAAAGAAAGAGAGACTTTACTTTAAGTTCAGTAAAGAGTCTGTCTAACTATAATCTTATAATTCAATAAATTTATACCAAGATGATAATAGTTGTATATTTTGAACTCAATTTACAAATGAAATAACTTTTAGTAATAGTCGAGTATACTGCTTCACCAATAACAAATGCTTTCCCATTACGTCTTAGCCAAAATTCATAAGAAGGTGCACCTATATATATATACATATATTCGAAAATTACAGAATTCAAAAAAAAAAAAAAAAAAAAAGTATTCTATAAAAAATATAAATAATATTTTCACATCAAAAAATAATTCTGGAAAGTTGAAAATAAAAAATATGCTTGATGCATGTTTTGCATATAGTAAATTCCAGATTAATGCTTCGACCTCTGAAATCAGGATGCCGTATATATAAACGAAGCCAGATACCAATTGCGCTCGCCAGAAAGCGCCGGAGGTATGGGTGTTCATGTGTAGAAAGGGACTCTTCTTCTTATGATATGGGCGATGTACTGAAATTTGCACATGATGAGAGTACCCCCAACCATTTCGCATTCTAAATCGTACAGAAGATGTAGACAAACAATTATTGTGCTGCTACAATAGACAGTAACGGTGCTGTACGATTTCGAGCCAACAAGCGATATGATAACCTGGAGTTTGTGCGATACACTTCTCTAACCCTTGAAGCATTTTCTGAGACAATTTTGTTCGATTCAGTGCTTAGGTTGGCATCACTAAGGCAAGCTTAGTTCGATTCTGTGACTGATAATTGATGGTGCAAGACCATTGGAAGTATGTTAGTGTTTCCATGGGGTCATCCTGGTTGTGCGGGTGCGGCCTCTCGCACGGGATTTACTATATTTCATATTACAAGAGAAGCTTAAAGGAAAAAAATAAAACGTGAAAAAATATATTAATAATATCACAAAGCCCAAATAAAATCGAAGAAAAAGCTTAAATTTCAGAAGCTCTGAAAAAGGCTTAACAAGCTAAAATAAATTAAAATGGCCCAAAAACTATTTATTGAATACTTACTTATTATCAATGCAGCAAGCGGGCGAAAACAAATAAAAACTGATTATTTTGCAGAATGTCATATTTTGGGAGCCCGCTGGCAAACTTTAAAATCAGTATGGTTAACACGACAAGCAGAATCGAGAGACAGAAGTCTTTACTACAATTACAAAAAATAACTAGAGAACAAAGTAACAATACATCAAACAGCAGTAACTTCCTGAGAAACAATTAGCGTTGAATGCAACCCTTCGTGTCGACTTGTCCCTCTATGTAAACTTGGTGTCTTCCTCCATTACTAAGATTACTCAGTGAGAACTAGGTGCCATGTAGCATTATTTTATAGGACAAACTGTCGGTGCACATCAAAGACGTCGGAATTGCAACGTGACAAGCAAATTTATCCTGCTTTTGTATGGTTAGAAAATAAGCAGGGATGACCTAAGTCACGAAACTTAATGAATAAAATAAAATACCAATACAGTAGAGGAGCATGCTACGGAAAAGAAACGGATATCATAGACGTGAAAGGTTGGAACAATTAACTGTCAGAACCAAATCTGGATAGGTTAAAGCTTAATATAAAAAACGAAATAAGAGCGA
>JANIVW010000133.1:0-10086 GCA_030555995.1 Isabelozyma heimii
TTTTTTTTTTTTTTTTTTTTTTTTTTTTTTTTTTTTTTTGTTTTTTTTTTTTTTTTTTTTTTTTTTTTTTCTTTTTTTTCCTTTTTCCTCTGAGAAAAAACACCGTTAAATTCCTTGCCGTCCGCCCTTTTTTTTCTTCAAAATTAATCATCTTTCTCCTGCTAACTCTATAAATCTATTCCTATTTTTTTTTTTTTATATTATTCTTCAATATCCTTTTTCATATCCCCACCCCCTTCTTTCCTATACACTTGTCGTTATTGTTCATTTGTTTTATTTATTTGATTCCTCTCTGTCGCGTTCCATTCCTAACATCCATCGCTTCCTCATCATGAACTCACAACTAAATAATCAAAATGATAATCAAGAAGTATTCGATGACACTCCGTTCCGTAATGTGTTTCTTGATTCCTCCGCCAAAAGAAACTCGTCCTCGCCTAATAATGACCAATCAAAACGTGTAAGACTAGACGAATCGTCCCAATCTACCTCTAAGGACCTCCACTTACGTCTCCATCATTGTCGTCCCGTCATTGACGAAAGTGTTGCATGTAATGATTGTTTACAAAAAAAACCGTCTCCTTCTTCCTCATCAACCGACATCATCAAGGCTGCCGATGACAAATTGTCCGGTAAAAAATTCCAATCCTCCTCCGTCATTAAAAAGTCCATCAAGCATACCAACAATGCTCCTAAGTTCATCCGTAGATTTAGATCTAGATCTTTGCCCATTATAAGCTATAACTCCCACGCTAACTCATCTTCCTCATCTACCGCATCTTCATCCCTCAACTCCAAAGCTTCTAAAATCTCCAGTAGCAAAGCTTCCACCCCTCCTCTCCCCCCCATCAACCTTCAATCATTAAAGGAAATCGACTTGCATGAAATTTTGAAAAACCCTCAACTAAGACATGATATCTTATTTGACCCTCAACTCCAATTCAGACCTAACTTGGATGGTGAGAGAGGCCGTAAGAAGAAATCTATTATCGACAAATACTGGAGTGAAATCGAAAGAGAATGTAGCCAATTTTTCACCAAACCAATCGATTTCAAAATAAATCGTTTACCCATCTTATTCACCACCTTAAGAGATATCTTATTGTCATTATTACCTTACAAAGATCGCTCTTTGGTTAATGAAATCATGGATATTGACTTATTAATCCAACAATTAAATCATGGTTCCTTCGACTTTGTTTCTCTTTCCAAATGGTTGGGTGATATCTTCAAAAGTCATTGTGCTCCAATGAGAGATTCTTGGGTCAGTGAAATGATCAACAAATTCAACCAGGCTTACAAGCAAAACTCCGTCATGAACTTGGTTCAAGGTTTAAGAATGATTTTCTCCATTTTAGAAGCCATGAAATTGGACGTGGCTAACCATCAAATAAGAATCTTACGTCCAGTTTTGATTGAAACTGCTGTGGATTTCGAAAAGGATTATTTCAACCAATTAATTAATCATTGTAAAATTGATATCAATGATTCTCTCAAGTGGTTTAATCAAAATTTCCAATCCAAACAAAATAAGAAAAACTTTTCAAATTTCTTAATCAACTCCGATTACTCCTGTGATTCGAATTTGAAAATTTTCATGGCTTCTTCGATAATTGATTTATTAAGCTGCCGTAACATGGCCACTGAATTCCCATCAACCTTAGCATTCGACCACACTAGATTGGTTTTCTTAAGGGCTGATGTTCGTCAATTGGTTTGTATTCAATTATGCATTGTTATCTACAAGCAATTGTTAATTAACTATGAACCAGCAAAGGCTTATAAACATGAGAACTTGAAGCCAAAAAACATCACGAAAATCCAAGAAGAAATTTTATCAATTGTAACTGATGATAATGGTAATGTAAAATGGACTAGGAATGTTCAATCCATTGCTTTACAATTGGTGAAAAATATCACGATCAACGCCTCCACTAATGAAAAAACCTGTCAAGAATTACCTCAAGATTTGATTGAGTTTAGTTGTAATTGGTTAATCAAACAAATTCAACCAAACTCTCAAGTTTATGGGTTAATGGAAGACAAAATATTCAAAGATTTAACTACCGAATTCACAGCTAATTTGAACGCCAATTACTTGAATCCTGATGACGAAGCCAAAAAGTCAGTTAATGAATTGAATAACATCGCCAACAGAATTTCAACTTTAGTCAAATTCCATTGGAATGTCTTCGGTACCTACTATACCGATTATGTCAAAAGTCATCAATAATTTGACCCTTTTTCTTTCAAAAATTCTATCTAATTATTTTCTAATCTCTTTTTAATGTCTATGGTTTACTTGATTCATTTCTGGTTTTTTTTTTCCTTTTTATTCATCTATTCTCTTTGAACATTTGTTATAGCATATTAATGTGTACTTAATGTATGTTTAATCAAATTTTTTATGAACGTAGCAAGATTTATGGCTTAATGGGAGTAATGACTTCATACCAATCGCTACGACTAATAACGTCAGCTTAATTTTGACATCTAATAATGACATCATAAGATTTTCGTCTCGCCATACTTACATGGTAAGTAAACGCGCATTCAGCCCGCTCTACGGCCATTTTTATTCATTCTCACCAGCGAGGTGGCTACGCTTGATACATGGTGTGTGTTAGAGTATTCAGAAAAGTCAACTATCACTTTACGGTTATGAATTTAAAGGCAAATGGCAACAGATGACCTCATCGCAGAATAAAGTCGAGTTGAAGAGGTCTGTACAAATTGGACTGAGTTCACCGAAAGATAGTAAGTGATAGTCTTCAGGAACACAACTTAAATACTTTTAGCCGGGTTTATCTAGCGAATATAAATATGTTCAAGTTTGCAGAACTAAGATAATTCTTTTCACGTAGATTACACAGGCGATTCAGATTAAAGAGGTAACCTACAATCCAAGTATAAGTTCAAGTTAAGTCTGCAAAGAGAAGTTGAGTCTACAAATTCAAGTTTAATCTACAAAAGAAGCTTATGTCCATAAATGGAAGTTAAGTCTACAAAAGGAGCTTAGGTCCATAAATGGAAGTTAAGTCTACGAATCAGTTGACAGTTCCAGTTTACAGACTCAAATTTGACTCAGTTTTGGTTTACATTCTCTGTTTCAGTTTACAGATTCAAATTTAATTTACAAATCCAAGTAACTTACAGATAAAGTCCAAGTCACATGCCCCATTTTTAGTTTACAATTCCAGTATTTACAAATCCACTTTAGGTCTACAAAAGTATTCAAAGTTTACAGAATTTATGATGTTAGCAAACACATTTCAGGTTTACAAATCATAGCCAGTTTACAGATCAAATACAGTTTACAAGTTCAATGCACAAATGAAATAAACAAATTCCTTTGTCAACAGAATCGACGAAAGTGCACAATACCAGTAACGATCTAAAAGCGGAAGTCTGCTTAAGTTTCACAATAGAACACACTATAAGCCAAATTTTTCTTTTTAGATAAACAATTTGGAGCAATATGACCTAACTTCTTACAATAAAAGCAGGTTCTAGTTTCCTTCTTTGAAGAATGCAGAGGAGTAGTGAGAGCCTTGACTGGTGGAGCATAAACATATGCATCACAAACAGCATCAACAATTACAGGGGGACTCTTACCAATAAGCTCAGCACCAGGAACTGTAAAGCCCTTGCTCATAAAGAGGGAAAGAGCACAGAACAGATTATCAACAGTAGAGGGGAAAAGGTGAAGATATTCAAAGAGCTCTTGAACAAAAGAAGCAAGCTCAGCTTGACTCAAGAACGATCAGTGGTGAAAAGCACTAAGCTTGTCGAAAGCCTGTTGATAGGAGACTTGACCATAACTTTGCTGAAGAATAAGAAAAGCAGCGCGAGCACTCTCAGGAGTCCTCTTGACGGCAGGAGTAATACTGCTGCGAAGGATGGCATGAACAACCTGATCATAAGTACAAACAAGAACAGCACAATCAGCCAAGTCCATAGTAAGATTGGATTCATTTGGTACAACTCCTTGTTCAATGAAACCCAAATCAATAGCAATCAAACGATGTTTGATAAGGGTTGACCAAGTTAAATAACTACTCTTACCACGAAGCCAATCCTCCTTAGGAATATGTAAATGGGAGCGCAGACTCATAGCCTGTTGAATTTTCTCAATTTGAATAGTTGATACGAAAACAACATATCAAATATTATGTAAAAGAATGACATTTTACTTGAAACTGAAGTATCTGTATATATCTGTATATAAAACTAGAGGAACTGTTGCTTCTATTAGATTTTTCATAGGGGCATTCACATTTAAGTTACTTTAGATATGTAATCTTTTACTAGTTATGGAAAGTCATAACAACTCCCTATCTTATCTAGCAGCCTCTGTTCTTATCTTCAAATAGTTTTTTGTTACTAATCCCTTTCTGTCCTTCTTATTAGAGAAAACTTTATTTTGCAGCCTAAACTATTCTCAATCTTTATTTGTCACATATTTCTATCCTACGAAAAACACTGCAAGACATTTTACAGAAATACAGCGATATTTAACAGAACATTCCAAAACATATCAATTTTACAACTTCAAGAGAAATAATTTAAACAGTAGATTCATTAGTATATTAGTTTGCTTCATTAGAAGCGAATTTAGCTGTTAGTTGACCTTTTGATTTTCGTTTCCTCAAAATGGCAACAAAAAAACACTATTTTAGTAAACCAATAGCTTCTAAGGATTCCTTGTGTATTTGCGTCCAGTATATATTATAAAATTGCAAATCTCTGAATTCCTTTTTATTATCGTTTTAAGCTGCGTGTTAGTAATTTCTAACATTTTGCTATTTTTTCTGAATTTGTCAACCCTTTATCAAATTTGCTCTTAATTGCATCCACGATCCTAGTTCACAGCGAACTAAATGTCCTTCACCTGAGAACTGAAAAGACTCTCTTTTCACCACAATCCTTCTTGACTTTGTAAAAACTGAGTTCATACTAGCTGACTCCTGCGAGGTGCAAATATAGCTTCAACCTTACCTTGTCTTGGTTCAGTCTGTAGTCTGGTCGAAAATATAACTGTCTAATAATACATTCATATCAATATGGAATCTCACCTCTTTAAAACATAGGAAGTGAGGCAGGGATCAAACAAGAACAGAGACCAAGCATGTTTCTCTCATTGTCTACAACTTTTCGGTCTCACGTTTATTTCTACTTAGAATCACTTTCGTCTTCCTCTAGTATTGTGAGATCCGTGTTCAAAGTGCTTGCGTCAAAATCACTTCTTAATGTGTTTAAGTCGGTAAAGTTGCTCTTTAAAGTATCAACAAACTCATTTTTAATGGCGTTAATGTTGGTGAGGTTTGTATCGTAATATTCACTATTGTGAATGCTATAGTCGTAGCCGTCGTCGTCTTCATAAATTTGTTCGTTATCTTCACCATCATTACTAAAATTGAAAAGGGGACCTGAGGTGTTCTCCACCTTCACTACCGGGTCAATCTTCTTCATTAACTGTAGGAGGTACGGCGTGGTTTGTGTTTGTTGATCTACTTGCACCGTTTTCTGTTTATCATTAGGAGTGACGGCATTAAAAACCAACAGACTAAGATTCAACCACGTACTGGTGGCAAGCCCAAACACCACGCCAATTATTGCACATACGACAAAATAGTGGAGCAAGTTCACCAGAAAGAACTTGAAGTGGGGGTACGCCGATACGGCTATTTTGTATAACGTGACCTCCATCTTCCGGTTGTTATCGAATTCGTGATCTATGGAGAACGTGTGGAGGAATGGGAGCATGGGGACATACACGAAGCCGAGGAGCAGAGTTCGAAATAGGGTCACAAGGGGGATAAGAATCACATGATTTATTATGGCAAATACTAGTAGTATGGGCGGGAGTACAATGTAATGTATGGGAAACATCACCACTGTGGTGGTGACGCCTGTTATGGGTCCAATGATATCCATTTTCTAGGGAAAGGAGGTTGTATTGTAAAAGATAGTTGTTGTTATTTAGTCTAAGATGCACTACTATGAACTGTTCTCGCAGCAAAAAAAAAACTATACAAAATGTTTAAAAATGTCGTCTAACGTTAGTGAGAGCTTCACCATGATGGGTAATTAGCGGAGTGCTAGCCAAAGCGGAGGGTGACCCAAAGTTGGGTGAGATTTCAGAGTTTTAACGGGCCTTCGAAAGCTTTCGGTGAGGATTCTTCAATGCCCGTCAGAATCCGGCGAAAGCTCTTCAGTAGGGTCATGGATTAGGTAGTTTGTAATGCCCGGGGCTTGGTGGTGCTGGTCCTGTTTCCCAGACTACTGGCTCTGACCCGAGAGTGAACTCCAAGGTACCTCCATCAGTGAATAAGTCGTCGTGAGTGACCCAGTTTTGGGAATGAGGCTTACCGTTGAGTTTGACTGCTTGGATGTAGATATTTGTCGAAGTGAGGTTTTTGGCACTGATTTGCACCTGGGAACCATTGTCGAGCTTGATTTTGGTGCTGACGACAAACGGAGAAGAGAGTAAGTACGTTGTGGTGCCAGCCACTGGATACAAGCCAACCAATGCAAAGAAGTACCACGCTTGCATGGCTCCAGCGTCGGAGTTTCCTGGCAACGCTGCCGGACCGATGCTGAACTTGTGGTTGATGAGGTATCTGATGGTTTCAACTGTTCTGTGGTTTCGGTTGACATAGTTGTAGAGGTACGGAGTTAGAAAACTGGGCTCATTACCGATATCGGCCACCTCAGAGCCGTGGAGTGCAAACATGTCATCCAATCTCCGGGCAAACAAATCATCGTCGGACCCAATGAACGACTTGAGTGTCTCTATATCCCAAGGCACCGACCAGCCATATTCGACAGGCTTACCTTCGTACTCGTCATCGCGCCAGTAGCACCCGTGACAATCGACCGGGTCGTAGTTGTCGGAGATAAACTCTCCCTTAGCATTCTTGGGCTGGAGAAACCCTTTATAGTCGAATATGGAGGCAGTACTATTGAAGTTCCATAAGTGCTGCCAGCCAGCGGACCTGGCGAGATATTTCGCAGCCTCAGCGTCCAATTTCAATTTTTTCGCAACCACCGATAGGGCAAAGTCATCGTACGAGTATTCAACAGTTCGAGTCACGCACCGGGTATATGACCGTGTGACGTAGCCGTACTTCAACCAGTCGGGCAACGCTCCTCGTCCTTCCTGGTTGGAGGCATCGGGAGCATGAGAGTCACGGAAGTAGGGCGGCGCCACCTCGGCGTTCTTCTTCATGGCTGCGAAAGCGTCGTTCCAGTTAATGGAGGAGACACCAATGTTTTTCACGGCAGCATCGGCCATGACGATGTCAGAGTTGGACCCACCCTGCGTTTTCCCGTTCTGGTTGGCACTACGGCCGTCCGGGGTGAAACCGTCGTGGTGGTAGATGTTAATTAGGGCCTGGATCAACTCAGCGCCCACCTTGGGGTTGACAATGTTGATGAGCGGCTGGAGGCAGCGGAACGTATCCCAGATGGTGAACCAGTCGTCGTAGTACACTTCGTCGGGCTTCCAGCCGGGCATTTCTCCCGTTCGGTTGGATGGCAAGAGATGTGCACCGTAGAGGGACGAGGCGATGATGGTGTCGAGAGTGTGGTTATTGTTGGTGTCAACAGAGACCTTGTTAAAGATAGCGCTATTCCAGAGGTCTACCGAGGATTTCACGGTGGCATCGACGTCGTAGCTGTTGCCGAAGTCGTGGTCGATGTTGCTGCAGGCCTGGTCGGCCGATACGAAGGACACTCCAATGCGGGACTTGATGGACCTGGATTTGGCGCTAAATTTGACAATGATGCCAAACGAGCCGTCCTTGGTCGATGAGGAGGCCGTGTTGGTGCCAGAAATGAAGTCCTGGCCGGAGAAGAAGTCGATTTTCACCGGCTTGGTGTCAAAATCTCCGCAGTAGTAGATTTTCCAAGGCGACTGGAGTCCCCAGCCGCCTTTGAACAGCGAGTAACCGTAGTAGACTCCGTGGTCGTAGTTGATTTCGCCGGAAACGAAGTACTGGGTCCACCACGGCCGGTCTGGGGCGCTCAAGTGGTGGCTGGCGTTGACTATGATCATGGGCTGTTGGTCGGTGCCTGCAAAGGTGTATTGAATGATTCCCGAACGATCACTGGCCGCTAGTTCGGCAGTGATTTCGTGGTTGTTGGCGGAGACATTGAGATGGTAGGAGCCGACGGAGCCAGAGTCGGGGGTCCGTCGATGGACGGCGAGTTCGTCGGCAAGATCCACGTCTCCTATCCACGGTAGTTGAGAGACTACACCGTATTGTGGGGCTCCACCGGTACCTGACTCGTGGAGCATGGAGATACCATTTATCTTGCCGTTGGGCTGGTATCCGGAGTAGGCGTTACCGTGGGACGAGTCTATGATATCGACGCCGAGTTTGACCATGCCAAAGGGCCGGGTAGAGCCAGGAAACACATTTCCACCCGCCTCAGTACCAAAAAAGAGATCAACGTTGTTTACCGACGCCAGCAACACACACGTCTGGAGCCAGAGCAGGAGTAAGGCGGTCGACGCTAAACGCATGCGGATAGAAAGGAACGAGTGTAGCGAGTGTAGCGAAAGTAGCGAAAGTAGCGAAAGAAGAGATATAGGAAGAAAAAGTGCTATACAATGTGCCATTCATTAAACTCTGTTGCGGAGTGTGAAGTCATTTTCAACCACCACCGTAAATCAAAAGATCTGCGCTGGGATCTTAGCCAGATAAGTAGCGGTGCATAGAACAATAGAATGAAGCCTACCGTGTGATTAGAGCCAGGAGCGAGAATAGCACCGGCCACCGCCAAGCAGGCACCAGACGTGTGCCAAGCGAGGGCCTAGGATGTGTCAGACATCAGTCAAGCTGCTGCCAAGCTGGACTAAGTTAGGAGCCGGTTGCAGAGTTGCGGCCGAGGCGGCAGAAGCGATGCAGTCATATTTCCACACCTCGTATTCGCGCAGCCAAGAACCAGCCTAAGCCTGGGAAATTGCAGCCACTTTCAAGGCTACCAAGGGAGAGAAGGGTGTATGAGAGGGGCTACGAATGATATAAACGAGTGATATGCCATGTAAGATACTTGTTGGTGTGATATCAAGGGTTATTTTGGTTGTTTCCGCTTGACTTCGTATATTTTGTTGCTGTGGTACTTGGTCACGTGACTGTAATTAACGAGTGGAGGTAAATTAATTCGGATCTGCATTCTTCATTGAACTCGGAGAGAGCCGTTAAGCGGATGTTATTGGTTGATTTAAATGATTCACTGGCACAGGCAATCTTCGACAGTGTTTCCCGGTGTTCTGAACTCTACTTTCTACACCTGTCTTTAGCATAACATACTCCTCTGACTGCCGCATATGGCTTCCCCCACATCAACTGCCATCTATGCCTGTACACGCATTATCATGTAAACATCAAACCACGTTGAACTGTACTCTTCATATACAAAACTTCATCT
The DNA here is from genome assembly GCA_030555995.1 of Isabelozyma heimii. Lineage (NCBI taxonomy): Eukaryota > Fungi > Ascomycota > Pichiomycetes > Serinales > Metschnikowiaceae > Isabelozyma > Isabelozyma heimii. The sequence goes on from JANIVW010000133.1 coordinate 9,439, forward strand.
TGACCTCTATTCTTTGAGACCTCTTTCTGGACCCTTCAAACATGCATTGCAGCACGTCATCGTCATCTTTAAACTTGCTGTGGTTGGCTGAAACTGCTTCCTACTCTCTTGGCATCAGTCTCGCATCCAAGCATCGAACCCGCGACAACTCGTCTGCAATTGCCCCCTCGGATCATCCCCGTCTCAGCCCCCGGAAGACGCCCGGAACTTCCGGATTGACCCGTCTCAGCCCCGGATATGGTCCGTGACCCTGGCCTGCATTTTGTCTGTTTTTTGACCCATGGCTATGACTTCTCGGCTCCCCCTGACCCTTGGCAGCTTGAGTCATCTTTCCCGATAAGCCCATCGTCTAATGGCCTACCAATTGAAGGCTATCCGGCCAAGCTCTCTCTCTATAGCTAGTTTCACTTAGCAATCATCATTATACCCCTTTTTTCTTTGTTCCGTCTCCCATCCTACCCTCGTCATTGGTTCACGTGTTATTTGAGTGATTTTTGTCAAAAAAAAAAAGCTTCTTTTTTTTGTCTGATTTTTTTTTTCTCGTTCTCAGCTGTCTTTTTTTTTTTTTTTTTTTTTTTGTTTTTAAATTTTCCAATAAAAAAAAAAAAAAAATTATAATTGTTTTTTTTTTTGTCGTTTTTTTTTTTT